>VXBX01009827.1:1057381-1200442 GCA_013400415.1 Scytalopus superciliaris | reverse complement strand
TTGACTTTGAAAAACTCACATTTAGAGATACTTTTTTCAGGGTTTGGAAATCTGCTGAGGTGGAACTATATTCACAGTGTCTGTTGCTTTAGAATAACAGGTTAAAATGAACTAGTCCGTGGGCTGCTCTTTCACTTCTGGAATATATCTGTAATTTGTGTCAAAACATGGAAGTTTGCCACTCTGCATAGGTATGGTAGTCAAAAGATTCAGGAAGGGCAGAATCTTTTGAGGTCAAGAAGCAAAGATAGCACCAGAAGCATAAAATAGCAGGTTATTATGTGCATCAGATGAAGGAAAGGACTGGTTGCAAGATGTGGTTGCCCATGTGTGATATTTCTGCCTGACAATTTATCCATCCAGAGACCTCTCTTTAACCCCTGCAAAACAGAAATACCAAGATCCCACTACAGAATGTTAAAGTCACATAGGGTTAGACTGTATATATTAAATAAACAGAATACACAGACTTGATGTATAAATTGAACAGCAACTTTCTATAGCCTGTGCTCTGCAGGCAGGCAGAGTAAACAGTCATAATGGTTTTACTTCAAAATCTGTGAAACAATCTGTGAAATGATAGCAAAGTGATGGAGCTAAGGTTTTGTGCATAAAAAATCTTCTTATAATCCCAGTACCCTCATTTATTCCATGAACAGGTAGATGTGTGGGAGGACCCCACATTATTAATCTGACTTCAGCAAGAAAGCACGTGTTCTCTACCACCTCTGAGTCTTTCTCTTTGGCAATTTGTGTTTTCTCTCCCTTGTTTTATGCAAGTTACAACATGTTTTGTCCCTCTCTGCCATTGCTACATGGTTTGCTGACAATGACAAGAGATAGTGGTGTTTTTTGTGGATGAAGACAGAGCCCACAATGTGCTATCTGCTTTCAAAATGTTCAGTAAGTGAAAGTCAGTGTCTTAAAAGAGTCTGCTCTAAGAAAACAAGAGAGAGAAGGAAAAAACAAGTAGCATAGAAGGGTAGGTGAGAGTGAGTGGCTTAAGAAGGTGGATGAAGGATGAAATTATCAGTCAGTAAATGTTAAAAAAAAATAATTTTCCTTCTTTTATTTTTAAAAACCAATTCTAAATACAAGTGGGTAGAAGCAGATTTCAAGAGGATTTTGAAAAGTGAGCATAGGTACCCTCAAGACTATCTCAGGGTAGACATTTACAAATAAAGTAAAATATACAGAAAGCATGAAATCTGGAGTGGGAAAAGGCAAATTGAAAGCCTAGAGTGGGAAAAATTAGCAAATTTTCTGTCGTCTTTTGACTGCCTGCATAAGACCAAGATAAACCATTTCCAAGAGGAAATGCCAGGTCTGTGAGCTAAAATGATAGTCTTGTACGTGAAGTCTCTGGAATATAGGTTGGTTTTAAAGGCTTCCCTACATCTGAGATTATCTTACATATTAAAACAAGACTTTACATGCTTAATTTTCCTGGTGAGATATTTGAGAACTAATACCTTGGAATTAGTGTAAAGTATTGAGACTAGAGTTCATGCTTTCAAGGGAATTCCTGAGACAGGACTTCTTTAAAGTCTCAGTTTGGATGTGAGATGGAAGAAGAGATTCTCACAAGGAAATGCCTACTTCTAGTTCACATATCCAGCCATGAATAAATTCTAAGTTCCATCTCTGTGATAAGAAAAGGAGGGTAATGGAATTTCAACTAAAATTTTCACCGGGCCAAATAAAAATAAAAAGTATGCTCTGTTTTTTCAGTGAGGGACTGCAAGTGAATGTCTCTCATTACAACAGAATCTGTGAATTCTCAGCAGCCTGTAAGGGTAAAATAAACACATTTTGTAAAAACCTGACAGTGAGGGAATGGAAAAATTATGAGTTATTACTTCAAGCTGCTGTGAAGCATTCCAGGCTATGGAACAAGCTAGAGTTACTCTGCATGGTTTAAATCAACACTACAGAATGAAGCCAAGGAAACAGAGATAGTGAATGAATTGAAATGCTGCAGTATTTCTGTGACCAACGGTTTCTTAAAATGCCTAAACACAATAATTTAAGTCTCAAGTGTTCTGCTCTGGGCTTTGCTACCTCATCCTGTGAACTTGGGGAACACTCTTAAACCATTATTTTGATATTTAAAACTATGGCAAAATGTTTCCTGTTTCATGGTACTAGAAGGTTACTAGGGAAACAGTGGAGAACTTGATGTCTGCAAGGCAAGCTGGTGAGGTTGCTAGCAGAGAAATGAGTCTAGCTCTCAGAAACTGAGAGCTTTAGATCTCAATTTAGCAGTTGGTATAATCCCCTTTTGGCTCCTTTTGGCATTAGTGTGAGGTTTAATTAATTCAAGCAATATTTTAAGCTGTTGGTAGGAGATGCTGCGTGCATGATGTGGTATTTTTTGCAGCATGGCTAAGATAATTTATATGAGATCACTGAAAGCAGGTTGAAGTCAGATTTTTTCAGCCTTGGAGAGGAGTCTAACCCTGAGAATACAAAAGCAAAAAAAGAGCAGTGCAAACGTGCAGTGATGTATTGCATTTGTTAGCTGTGTTGCTACACTGTGAAATTGTTTTTGTTGTTTACATTTTTCCCAGTTCTTAGGGGGAAAAAAATTCTGTTGAAGTCTGTATTCTGTGAAAAATGACTCCCCAGAGCAGCTGTGAGGTCAGTGGAGTCTGTGTATCACCTGTCCTCTGCCTGACTGCCTCATGGCCTGCCTTTGTGAGTGTGTCTGGGAGAGTGTGGTAACAGGCCAGATGTGCTGTTTGAAGGGCATGCTCCTGAGGGCATGTTTGTGGGCTTGCATTATGGAGGGAGGTGACCCTGGTCTTGAGGGCAACCAAGGGGCTGCCCTTAATATGTAGTACAGACAGAATTACTCATTCCTCCTTTCCTAACAATGCACCACTAACTATATTAAAAATGTTTTTCAGACACTGTACTGGATGGTTTCCCTAACAATCTGACACCGCTGCAGAAATATCTTTGTCTGATAGATGTTGGCTATTTCATCAACACCAGTGGTTCAGCACTTCTCAAGCCAGAGAGGAATGTAGATGTCATTATATCCCTTGATTATGGTTTGGGGGATATGTTCAAGGTGAGAAGATTAACTTACTCTGCTCCTTGCAGCCCCTGTAAAACTATTCTTGTCTTATTAAAACTTTCAAGTAAGTGGCTGTCTAAATCTTGATCATATATTCAAGAGCAAACTGGTCATTGTATCTTGGAGGAGGAAAGAAACTTCCTTCAAGAACAGAACTATAGAAACTGTTAGGCTCTTTTTTCTTTAGTGGATTACAGCATACATTTCCTATGATCCCCAGGGAATTGCAATAACAACTGTTTGCTGGAGACATGCTCTTGATCTCTCCTGGTCTGTCATGACAAATTTTAAGTGTGGTTTTGGGTCATTCTTTTGAGCTTATAAAGTGATAAGAGGCATCATCTGACTTGTGTTGAATGGTGGTTGAAAGTAGTAGTGCAGCTACTTTGGACTACTCATTCATTTCAGAGTGATTCTCAGGACTGAGTTAAGATGCCATGCCATATACCTGACTAAACTGGATTCTTGGCTTAGAGCTTTAACTCTGTGATATTCTGTGTCCACAGCAATTAGAGATGACATACAAATATTGCAAGATACAAAATATCCCATTCCCCAAAGTGGAGCTAAGTGAAGAAGAGAAGAAGAACCCAAAGGAATGTTACATCTTTTCGGATGCAGAGGACCCCAGAGCACCCATAGTAATCCATTTCCCACTGGTGAATGACACCTTTAAGCAATTCAAGGAGCCAGGTAAATTCAGTCAACAAAACTATGTACTGTGCTCTACCCCTGGTATGTTTCCACTGATGGCAAGCAGAAAAGCAACCTCCATACACCTCATTCTCCACTTGCAAAGTATGGAGGACACAGTCCTGGGCAACTCAGTGCCACACGGTGTTGGAAAACACTGCCTAGAGTTGGTAGGTATTTGGTTTTGTGAAAAAAAAACAAAACCCAGCCCCTGGAAAGCATCCAAAAGTTTAATGAATGCAAGAGCAGGCAAAATGCTGAGCTTGCTGCAGTGCTCTGCCAGTGCACTCACAGGCTGCAGCTGCATGGCTGGACAGATGTGGGGCCTCCTCTCTGGCCATGTTGCTGTGCTTGGAAGAGAGGACCGTGAATCACTTGTAGTGGTCACCCACTTGAATGGAGCACAGGAGCAGGTGGAATGGCTGCCTGCAGAGAGGGTGCTCTGTCTGGCCTAGTGATGGATGCAGGTAATGCAGAATTGGTGGAGGCAGAAAGGCAGATAGGCTGTGTCCTCCTACATGTCTGGCACGTGCACCCACAGGTGCTCTGGACAGACTGTGTGTGATGGAACCTTTGTCTGCTAAGGACCTGTGAGGTCATGGGCAGCCATGGCTGCCCCATATTCACATCACACAGGTGTTGGAGCCACCCCTGACAGCCATCCGACTAGGAAAGCTGAGGCCTTTCAAAAGGGGAAGGAAAGCCTGCTCCATAGCATGCATGGCCTTGTGGGTGGGTTTGAAACTCGGGGTCCTGTGCTGAGAGGCTGGTGTCCCAAAATCAGAGGGACAGCCCAGCAATGTAGCTGGGGAGCCCTGGGGAGGTCCTAAGTGCCAATGGAAGGAGCACCCCAACTAAGCTCCTCCTGCCCCTTGTCACTGGGGAGAAAGGCTCTGAGAGGACAGTTGAGGTTGGAAGGGACCTCTGGAGGTCACCATGTCCAGGGTCCTTGCTTAACTATGTTCACATAGAGCAGGTTGTCCAGGACTCTGTCCAGATGGATTTGCAGGTCTCAGGGATGGAGTTGGCCAGCTCTTTGGGCAACCTGTTGCTGTGCTCAGTCACCCCCCACAGTAAGAGTGTCTCCTGGTGCTGAGGAGGAACCTGGTGTGTTTCAGCTTGTGCCCATCGTTTTTACATTGTCCCTGGGCACCACTGGCAAGAGCTTGGCTCTGGGTAATTAGGGCAAGAAGATAAAAGTCCCTGATCCTCCTATCTTGGCTGACCATTCTATGGTGTAATGGTCCAGTCATTGTGGGAGAAAGATGTCCCTTCCTCTCCTGAAAGACAGCGAATTGCAATAGCTTCCAGAAAACCTGTTTGTTTGTGGTGCAGACACAAGGCCAGCCTGTATTAGCTCCTACAGAACGACCTTGTCCCGTGCTTGCCAAAGAGCTTTCCACAAGAGTTTGTTAGGCCATGTAGAACTTCTGCTCTCCCTGGCTCCTGCTCAGCACAGCAGACAGAGCATTCCCTTTCCTTCCACCTCTACCCAAAATTCTGCTGTGGTCCTGAGTGGAACCACAGCAGAATGGGTGTCTCTGAGGGAGCATTTGGGGAAGGGTAGGAACAACAACAAGACAGTTTAAGTAAAGGTCCTTTTCTGCTCTGATGTTCCCCAATGCTCAGCAAATATGTACAGTAAGAGCTAAACCAAGAAAACCACGTTTAGAAACTCTGTGGATTAAAAGAGGAGATATCCTGTAGAGGGAACTAGGCTTGCTCAGTGAAGGCTGGAGATGGTCCAAATGGCAGTGAATGGTGAGATCTGGTCACTGAGCAGTGGCAGGTAAAGCAGGTGCGGACTTTGGAGTCTCTCAGAATGAAAGATAGATGACACGATGCAGAGCAAAACAGCTGCTGCAGCTTCTTAGTGCTCCGGGCCCACATTGGTGAGCTGTGCTCACCTGCATGTCTCAGCAGTTGATGATTCATCCATCAAGCTGACAACCAGTAACTGATGTGGGTGGCTGGGGGAGGAGGGTCCTTGGCAACCTGGTTTTGTGGATTCAAGTTTAACGTGGAGCTTTTGGTTTCTAGGTGGATGAGAGACACCTTGTGGAATGTGGATACTTTTCTTTCTTGTTTTTAACTATTTAAGTTCTAAAGAGACTCACTTTGTGAAGTGCCTGTTTACAATGCAGGTGTTATAGACTGTGCTTTTGTGTGCTTGAGGCAGATGCAGCTTTATCTGGACTTGAGTAACTTAGGTAATACATCTCTCTGAATATTGGGAGGTTCAATGAAACAATATTGGATATTTTTAATACAGCCACTTCTAGTGACAGTCTGTGCCCAACACCCTGAGATTACACTGCCCAGAAACCACTAGGTTAGACTAAAACCTGCAGGGACAGGATAAGGAGGAATGTAAGGATTTGTGCCAGCTCTGCTGAGGGATTTGCAGGAGTGAACTTTAGCAGGAGGGGAAGGAGGAACAGCTGAGGAAACTGACCAGGAATGGCTCTTTCAAGCTCTGGAGTGGGTTTGCAGTATTTCATGGGGGTTGTTTTTAACAGTGGGTTCTGCCAAGTAGATCAGTCCCCTGCAACTCCATGTATTAGTACTCCAGATTCAGCTCACTGTGGTGGCTTTTGTCTTTCTCTGCAGGGGTAAAGCGTGGGCACTCAGAGATGGAAGAAGGCAAAGTAAACCTGGAGAACAGCTGCTCACCCTACTACCTCATTAGGCTAATCTACTCCTCTGAAAATTTTGATAAACTTGTGAACCTGAGCAAATACAACATCCTCAATAACAAAGACAAACTACTTCGGGCAATCCAGATTGCTGTAGAACGGAGGAAAAGCAGCAGGACTGGGAATGTCTCCAGCTACTCTGGATACCCCTAGGCTGGGTTTTTGCACTGTTCCCTACTGAAGGCTGTGGCAGCACATTGCAAGATATCACAGTCATATTGCAACACATCACAGTCACATTGCAACACATCACAGTGTTCATTATTTGCAGAAAACTGAGGAAACCTGTACATTTCTCATCTTGCCTTGTTCAAGCTTCTAGCTTTCAAAAGGGCTTATTTAATCTCATTCCCCCATGTTTTCAGCCCACAGAAGCCTAACACTGTGGTCTTAGTTGTTAAGAAATTAAGGTCCTGGTTAGTAGAGACCTCCCAGTAGAGTCTCCCTGATAGTATAATATATGGTGGTGGTGCTAGATAGTTCTTTGTACACGCCTGTCTCTTTAACCCTGAGCCCATTGTCGGTGTCTTTTCAATGCTTCATTACAAAACAAGTCCTGGCCATTTGCATTCGGTACTGTCCAGATTTTCAGATAGGCTGAGCAACTAGAATTTGCACTGAATTGGTGGGCTCAGCTTTGAAGTCAGGCCAAAGAGTAATGCATATATATGTGAACAGCAGCCAAACTGCAACGTGGACAATCATGCTCTGTCTGGCTGATTCCCCTTGCTGATTTAGAAGTTACTCTTTTTTTTCTATTCCTCTGCAAGAGTTTGGCACAGAAATGCTGCTCTAAACTGCCACAAAGGGGGCAGTTACATTTCAAGGAGAGATGATGTTAGCTGCAGTGAGTATGGTTCTCTTGAGCATTAGCTGGAGGAAAAGTCCTGAATAAGGTGTCAATAATTGTATTGACTTATACCAGCAGAGACTTTATGCATTAAAACATCAAGAACCTGAAACAAACTCATGATAGCTTGAGAGGAATAATTACCATAGACTCAGGTATGCTTAATTAAATAATCATGACCAAGACACAAGCTGGTGCTCCTTATGGATGTAAACTGTATATAGGACAACATAACTCACTAACAGAATGCATAGCAATTGCATTTTCACACCCAGAAGATTTTTACCTTTTACAGTCTTCTCTCCCTAACATTACAGGCAAGGTATTTTTAATAGGAACTACACAAAATAGAGCAAAAATTTAACAAAAAAAAAAAAAAAAAGGAAATTCTCTATCACACCTCCTTGCTGGAAGAAAATATTTGGAAAAATGGTGCTTGGTTTTCATTTGCTTTGGAGTGCAATGAGAGACTTTGCCTTGAACTAGGAGCTTGGAACTTCTTTATAGCCTTTTACTGTACTAAAAAGATGATAGGGAAGGGTACTGAGCTTCACAAAAGTCAGAGAAGTTTGAAGACTTCCTAATATTGAAGGATTTGGACCTGCTTCTGACTTATTTATTCCAAACAGAGCATATTCATCAGGACCTCCAAGGAAAATCCTATACATTTCTTCTGTGTTGGATATTTATCTGAGATCTAGAATGAGTTTTACTTGAAATCCAAAATTAGACAGAGAAACAGGTATCTGCCTTTTTAGTATATGCAGGCAGTATTCAAGCTCCAAGGGGGAGCATTTCCAAAGACTTCATTGCCTGAACCCTGCATCCACTGCTTCTGCTGCAATGGCAATGAGTGAGCCTTAGCAGTATTCCTCCTACAATGCTTATTTACTGAGCTAAGAAATATCATGCAATGCCGGAGGAGTTTTAAGAGCTGGAATGCAATTGTACAGCTGAATTCAGACCATGAGAAGATAAGAACCAATCAGATACCATCTGCAAGAAAAACATAAAGAACCATTCTGAGCTGAAAGGTGAGGTGGCAACAGGGGGCTATCTCAAAAGAGAGACCTACCAACAGAATCTGTTACCTTTGCATAGAAGAGCAGCATGTCCTGGCACAGTATTTTGTGGCACATACACATACAAGACCTGTGTGTGCACACGTGTACAGGGTGTACACCATTTCTGTGCTCCTTTGGCTGGTCCTATAAAGAAACCTCATCCCTATAACCTACTTACACAGAACAAAAATGATTCCGTCATGACTGTGAAGTAGCTGTGTGCTCCCATGTTCTAATGCGCCCTGATTCACCCAGTCTCCACAGACATTTGGTGTTTGACCCTCTGCTCGCCATGGCCGGAAAGGATGGACAAGAAGTGAGTGATGCCATCATGCTGTCTGTTTCCATGTCCTCACTGCTCTTGGGATGTCAAATTGTTGCTTACCGCTGCCAGCATTATGCTATTACACAGGAGGTGCAAAGGTCTGAACTGGAGGAGAGGGCACAGTTAGGAGGGAGTCCCAATAATAACAACTGATAACAGCTAGGTAGTCGTGGGTGGGAAAGGTAGTATGACTCTCTCTTTGCCAGGAGAACTGTCACCAAGATTTGTGCCAACACTTAAAGTCAGGTTGGGAACTGCTGTTTAATCTTGCAGCCAGAGGCACAGACAAGCATATGCCTTTCATCTCCTTGGGGGCCCATGTGGTTCCACTGTAGCCTTAAATGGTAATAGTTTTATCAAATATATTTTTGCATTTCAGGGCCTGAAATTCTGTGGGGACTCTATCGTTGACTGTCAGAGTGCCTTTTTGGTTTATTTTGGTTACTTTTTTGGTTTTGTAATATGATGTGGATGTGGCACATGGAAACACATTTAGTGGTGGACTTGGCAGTACTAAGTTAATGGTTGGACTTGATGGTCATAGAGGTATTTTACAACCTAAATGATTCTATGATTCTATGACATTGAGGGATATGTTGCTGGCTTGATGGTGTAGCAGGAGGGCAGAGGCTGTTGGAGGGCTCTGCAGGATGGAGGGACCTATACCTGGCACAGTCTGTGCAGCTTGTTTGAGAAGTGGTAGCTGGTGCAGGCTGACTCTCAAAGCACACCTGAACTCTGGTTCACAGCATGCTGATTTGCACAGCCCAAAACACATTGAACTATAGAGCATAGTTTCAGTAACATAAGGCTCATCAGTGACCTGTGCTCAATACTGGCACTTGGTCCTTGTTCCCTTTGGGTATACAGGGAGTCTAAGGGCCTCCAAAATTTTGTGTGTGTGTTCCCCAAATGTTTTTTTGTTTGTTTTGGGTTTTTGTTTGTTTGTTTTTGTGGTTTTGTTTGTTTTGTTTTGTTTTTTTAAATCTTGGCCCCATTCTTGCCTGGCCTTGTACCACATGCTGTCCTGGTACTGAGCAGAGTGCATGCAACCCAAAGCAGGAAATTCCAGGATAAAGCTGTTTATCTGTGTCTCACCATAAAAAGGCACACGATATGCCTATAAACCAGGCATTGCTGGGCTGGTGCTACGTTTGCTTAACTACTGAAGATGAATACATGCTTGCCAAAAACTCATCTGAAATGCACCCCAGATGACTGCTCTCCGATGAACATTTTGCTGGAAAACCCCCACAAATACAGAACTTGCCAAACACAAAGGAAAAAAAAAGTTTGTTCTTATAACTATTACCTGTTCTTCATAAAAATTACTTGCTTGTGTCTTTTAACAGTTTAATAATATATTAATTAAAAATAAAATATTGTGAAGGAGCTCCAGACTTGTGAAAGTCTTTATTTGCTTAAACACAAGGCTTTTTTTCTAGTTGTATTAGCACTACTTACAGCTAAATGCCTGCTGAGAAATTTGAGGGGCATTTACTGGTTTCAAGACTGGATGGAAAAATCTGGGAGAAGATCTTCTGGTTTACAAAGGCATGGAGAGTCTGGGAAAAAGTGGAACAAAATCTGCCTCCTGTGGTAGAACCCTATTCAGTGTAATGGCACAAGGCAGGGTGAGGAAGCATCTGTACTGAGCCAAAGCCAACACACAGCTTTGTTTTGCCTCTTGGTGGTTTGATTTGTGTACAGAAGGTTGCCTTTCACTGAACTTCACTGTTATCAATTGAATGGTACATTTAAAATACTTCAGCTGCTTTTTTTTTCTTTTTTCTTTTTTTTTCTTCCCCTTGGAGGCAGTCAGCAGCTCCAGCTGAGGTACAGCAGATGAGAGAGCTGGACTAGCCAAAAAAATGAAATTATTAGATCACCTTGTTGCATGCAGATGTGAATCGGCCTGAATTTAAATGTTGCATGTCCCCAGAAAGTATTTACATAAACTTGGTGTAAAGCATTCGCCTCCCCCCATTGGAGAATTAGTCAGGGCAGAGGAGAAGACTGCAAAGAGTGAGTCATGCTTCAGATTGGCTAGAAAAGCACTAAGGCTCCTTGTCAGAGGATTTAAGGACTTGAAACTTTAGCTTCCATCTGCCAGGGAACAGTCCCCAGCTGCTACACTGTAGGGGGGGTAAAAAATGCCCTTTCTCCCCAGCTTCATAGTAGATAACTTCTCTTTGGCCCAGAAACAGAGGTAAGTAGGGGTAAAAATTATATATTACTCCCCATAGTTACACCATACATTAGCATGTGGAGCTTGCTGTCGGGGACTAGACCTCCTCCTTGCTATCCTGATTTTCCTTTCCTTTTACACTGAAAGACTGGTTGTTCATGCCTTATTTTGGTTTCAGATTCCATTAAAAATGAATAGCACCGCAGGACGTTTTTTTTCCTGGTAACTTCATCCAGTAAGAATTAGCAAATATGGGATTTTTGATAAATGTGTTGTGAAAAGGAATGAGTGTGGAGACTACAAGACACTGCAGGAAATAAGTAACAAACATTACCTTTCGGTGCACAGACCACCCAAGCCTCTTAAATCTAATCTGTTGGTATCTGCAAATCCACTTTCAGGTGTCTGTAGTTGACTCACAGCTTGCAACTCATGCTCTGCTCAGTGCTCCCCACTCCTGTCTTGCAGAGTCACTTCACTTGAGCTGTCTGGCTTAAAGTCCCTCTGCTCTTCCCTTAGGAAACCTGGAGTATATATCACTTGTATGGTATGGTGAGTAACAAAGTTGTTGTACACACAGAAGTATTCTGGATGCAGTCCTGTTTAATTATGTTTAAAGATTTTATGAGGTTTAATACATAATTTAAAAATTTTCAAGGGAATTGATTAACTTAAAACATATCCATATATTTCCAGAGAGTTGAGTTAAGTTATAATGGTCTGGTATTCATTGAGGCAAATGTAATTTTTCTCTTCCTGCTTCTAGTAGAGATGGAAGCAGTTTTGTTCTATTTCCACTTTGTTCTTGGCTTAGGGTAGTGATGGAGGCTTGTGTCATTGCAGTCCCATCTTCCTTAAAATCTGGAAAATTCTGCAGACTTTCTCTCGGATTTGATTTTGAAGGAAGGTGTTCTCCTATCAACAACATGCATCACCAGAAAATCAGGTACAGTCTAGAGGAGTTTAAGTCACTCTGTATATAAAGGACTTGTTAGGCTTCTAGCTCAGCAGCAAAAGTCTGCCTGGCAGCCAGAGTAGGATTCCACATCACAGTCTGTAAGATTTTCACAGACTCCAAAGGTAGCAGAAAGTGATTTACACAGACCAAATTTCTGAATTTGGCTGTGGCTGTTTTTTCCATGCCTGTGTCTGCCCTGGGCCTCCTTTTGTCCAGGTAAACAATCGGAGCTCCCTCAGCTGCTCCTTGTAATATTTGTTCTTTAGACCTTTCACCAGCTTTGTTGCCCTTCTCTGGATATGCTCCAGCTTTCTTGAAGTGAGGGACCCAGAACTGAACACAGCACTCAAGGTGTGGCCACACCACTGCCAAGTACAGGGGACGATCACAGCCCTAGTCCCGCTGGCCACACTATTTCTGTAACATTAGTGACAGAGGAGTAGGACTTTTGGACCTCAGGGCAGTCTCCCTTTGTAGGTGACTGCTACCTGAGCACAAACAGCACTGACATCTGTTCTGCTCCGCAGAGCAGAGCACATACCTCACGAGTGAGCCTTTGCTGGTTAGTCTTTCAGCAGAGTCCCGGTCTGGAAAGTCCCACAGTCTTTTCTGGGAGGTCTCTGTGTTTGAAGCGAAAGGCTGCACCATCACTGTGGAATGTGATCTGTTACTATTTCCTGCAAGGTCAAAAAAACCACAAAAACCTTCTGAACTAGCATTAGAGGCAGAGTTTTCTGGGCCCATAGCAATTTTCTCTGAACATCACAGTTATAACTATGCTTTGACTTCCTTTCCAGTAAGCCACTGCCTAGAGAGGTGTCCACAAAGAGGTTCAGATTCAGAAGAAAAGCTGTTGATCAGGATGCCAGGCAGCTCCTTAATAAAAGGAGGAATAGTCTTTGGGCAAGGTACTTACCTGTGAATAACCTGGTGTTGGCCACATTACAACTGGAAGGCTGCTTTGCAACTCACCCTGGGCATTCTCCTGCCATGTCACTGCATCACAAGGTGGCAGGTGACCTGTCTGCTGCTGTCTAACACAGCCGAAAAGGACAGCTCAAACTGTGCTGAACTAAGGACATTTTCTCATTCTCTTTCTTTCACCATCACTTGCTGAAAACATAGTTCATTCTTGAAGTAAGTGAGAATGTACCTGTATTATTCTGTAGTGATCGTAGCCAGTCCTCCATCAGTGTCTGAGAAGGTGCTGCGAAGTAGTACTCTGCCCCATCTCTCAGCCTGTAAATGAGGACAGGAGAAGGTGAATTCTAGTTAATTTTGCCTTATGCCTTCTGTCCTCATGAGTGTAAGACATTTTGGTTATACCTCCTTACAATGTACAGTCTTAGGTGACTGTAGGCAAATACAACTGTCCAGGTAGCTGTGCAGGTTTTCATTTGCACACTTCTCCATAAGTCTTACCGCAACATGAAGGCGTTCTGTTTCCTGGTGTAATTTACCAGCTTCTCACATTTAGAGCCTGAAATGCTGAGGGACAGGAGTGTGGAAGTGTTCTGAAAGGGGATAAAATAAAAACAAAATGTCTTCTGCATCCTTTCTGCTGGGATTCAATTCCATACCAACCTGCAGGCTAACTACACACCCATCTTTTTATGCCTCTACCTTTATAACTAGGATCATTCAGTAGAAAGAACCACAGAGGAACAATGGATGATTGCACTGTATCTTGAAGGCAATTCTTGAATAAGATACTTCTTTTAAGGAATACCTTTGAAAAGTTATGAAAGCTTATTATTCTGTGTTACAGTTGGTATCAGTTGAATAATTGCTGAATTTTCATTCAGCTGACATTTGAAAGACAACTGATTACTCCAGCCCCAAACCAAAGCAAATCTTCAAATGCTTTTAAATGCTAGAACGATTAAAAAACCAAATTACCTTAGATGCCTCTTCTTCATCATTGTAGAAATCAAGCTTTAATCCATCAAGTTTTACGTAGAAGGATTTCCAAGACCTTGAGCCTGGCTACATGAGTAGAAGTAGTAATAAAATTAAGTTATTAAGTATGTATTTTGTAGGAGTGGTGAAATCTTTCATATGCAACTTCCCCAAGAAGCCAGGAGCTGTCCCTATTACGATCACAGAAGTTCTCTTGGTCGTTATTATCTCTTAGATAAACAAAACCTGCTGTAGTTTCTGGCATGGGTGATTCAAGAAGGGCTCTCTGTGCATCAGGACTGAACAAATGACATAACCTGGTTCAAGCAAGCTCTATATCATGTGATCACATCTTTGAAGGTGGATAATCACAGTGTTGTCTAATTTTTGACCACTAAAGTTTCTTTCCTAGCTGGAACACCAGCCCCTGCCTGCTGATCACAGGCTCAAGCGTGTGGTTTCAACCTAATGTGACTACTGAATTCTTCTTAATTTCCTAAACTAACCCCAGTGGAATGCTACCAAACAATGTGCTATTTCCAACCTCAACTATGTATCAGTGTAAGGTTAGCCTAGTGCCATGAGACCTTTCTGGATGAAGGATCCTACTAGTTGAGTATTTTCCTATTTTGTTATGCCAGTGAATCAAGTTGTCAATTTGGTCATTCAGAGAAAAGGAAAGAAAAGGTTCTGAGAAAAGTAAGTCAACAAGTTTTTCTTGTTTGGTAATGTGAAAGTTCAGTATCACTGCATACTAAATTCTTTATATACAAAAGAGAAGAAAAACTAAAACTGTCTTCCAGAAGATGGAGTCCATACCAGATTCAGTTTTTAAAATAGGTCTTTAAAGTTAAAAATGTCACGGGAAATATTCTATGGGACAAATAATCCAAGACAACTCTATGTGCAATACCTCAGCAAACACTGAGATGTCTACAGATTGGTGGCAAATATTAGAAAATTTCCTGCTTTGTTATGATCATTAGGCTACTGAGCTCAAGTGGTATTATTTCCCAGGATAAGAACCTAGATTTAGTTTCATTCAAACCCAGATTTAATAAATCAATTCTTCAAAGATAAACAGAATCTTAATTCTCTTCTAGCACAGTTAGAATTTTGAAGTATTGGGAGCATCGGACTGAGGGTTTCCACTGCCAACAATCACACCCTGTTACAGGATCATGAAGCTTTAGGTTTTTGGGGTTGTGGCTTGTTTTTCTTTTTAGTGGATTGGAGTTTTTAGGTTGGATTTGTTTGTATGTTTTTGGTTTTGTTTTTGGGCTTTTTCTTGTTTTATGTTTTTAAATATTGCAAGTTTTTTCCCAATTCAGTTGATATATTGAAACCTATGTTTGTAATTAGGAGAATGTAGTTAACATGTTCATACAGCCTAGCTCTGGTTCATAAATCCATTAAATGTAGACCCCATTGTGTATGACTCCCATGACAGGCAAAAATTCTATCATCTCTTTCTCTTAAGGACTTGCCAAAATCACTGGACACTTCCTCATACATTTTAGTGGTAACTGAAGCAAACCCACAGTACTGATCTGCTCTTCAGCAAGGGTTTATACTGAAGAAGTCAGACCAGATCTGGACTATAATCCAAGGAAAAATTAAACAACCCCAGAGTGATGGCGTTTGTTTCTACCTGTTGTCTTCTTGGAAGGAGCTGATCTCTCTTCTCTAGGAAACCCTCCATGTGCCGGAGACTTGCAGAAACCTGAGACACACAAGAACATTCCTACTTAACTTTAAAATGGCCCTTAAGAATATGTTAAAATTTCTGAAGGTCTTTTTGAGATAAATTCCATGCAAATAAACTGATCTGTGCTTCCTCTAGCCTTTACATTGGCAGCACAGCTAAAAATCCTCGCTAGGTTGCAATCACATCTTTGATACACGATCTAAATGAAGAAAATCCACATCCTTCTAGAGCGATTTGCTTACAGAATTTGTTCTATCATATTGTGTCAATTAATTAATTATTTAATATTGTTTTTCTATTATACATTTTACAACTTAAATTATTCCAGCTATTCATACCACCTCTACACTTTCTGTGTTACACCAATGTATAGTGTTGTACTTGTACACTTGTGTATGTGACAAACACATTCCTCTCAGAGTACAGGAATGATGAGTTAACAGTGCATTTCCTGCCAGGGTGAGCAAACAGTTGTTGTTGGTTCTAGTCTTGCACCAGGTTGGCTCTCTGGCAAGTGTGCCATTAAGCCCTGCCTCTCTCTGAGTTCTAAACTCAGGGGCCATTAAGCACTTCTACCTTACATAAAGGCTGGAGGTAAATCTGCTGTCTTGCCTCTGAGACAGCATCTCTATCTGTTGTGAAGTGCTCTGCTGAGTATTCAGCAGCAGGAATAACCTCTAGTTTGGGAAAGAAGCACGGAAACCAATACAGTTATTAAGACCCAGACTATAAAGCTGAGCAAATTAAAAATGGTTTTAAGCTATACACAGCTGCTTAAGTCAACTGTTGTTGTAGAAAGTGATTCGATTGCAAAGACACATAAAATGCCTCTTGTTTGGATCCAAGAGTGTATTCACTGAAATGACCACTGAATAGTGCTCCTTGTGACTTTCACACAGAAATTCCTTCATTGCCTTACTTTAACTAGCACAGGATTGCAGTTTTGTGAGGAGAAAGCCAGGAATTCCTGGGACTTACCAAAGGCGTATTCTCTAATCTCTCCTGAGAGGAGTTAGACGGCAGTAAGTTTGGTGGTTTCTCTAGAGACCTTTGTTCAGGTGGTGTTGCCATTAGTTTGGCCTGGAGGTTGGAGGAAGAGGAGCCTGTAGCACCTGTTTCATTAGGAGATAGGTGGTCTGTGGCATGTGAATCTGACAAACCGCTCCTGTGTTGCTGGTTTATAGGAGTAGGAGATATAGTAGAGCTTTCCAAAGATGTAGCTTGTGGGCCCACCATTTCTGGTGTAGGTGGAGTAATAATCTCACTGAGCCTCGTCTCAGCTTGCATTTCTGTTTTGTTGTTGCTTGGCTCTTCAGGGACTTCCTCGGCAGCAAATTGTTGGAACCTTGTTGGAGATTTTTCGACGGGGGAGAAAATAGTTTCAAGTGGAACCCTCCAGGTGACACTGGGTAGGGGCACAGGTGGCAGTGGCGTTGCGCTCTTTATCTCTGTCACTTTTGGTGGTGTATTCCTTCTGTCAGATGTTCTTCTTTTCAGAGAGGGAACCCGTACAACTTTGCCTTTATCCTTACGCTCGCTGTCTTCTGTGTCCACTTGTTTCAGAAGATTCCTCTCTCTCTGTAGGACGGCAGTATTACATTTTTTAAAATTACCTTTCATTCATGGACACTTACCTAAGATTTTTATTATTTTAAGCAGGAATAGGTTTTCAAATACACTGTGTCCTGGCATTGAATTTTAAGGCCTGTACCTTCACTGGCATTCTCAGAGCTAGCTCTGAACTTAATTGCTACATGCTGAGCATGATTTTGTTGCCTAAACCACAAATACTAATGGCAGTTAATCTCAAATACAGTGAATCCTGCCCTTGCTAAGTTCTCTAGACTGATTTTGTAATAAGCTCCAGAGAACCTTTTCTTTCTTTTTTTTTTTTTTTTTTTTTTTTGGCACTTATTCAAGTTTTCAGTAAGAACATTTAGTACCTGGGGGTGTTTTCAGGGAAAATTTTAGAGAAAAGGACCTTTGCCCCTTCATTTAGCCTATTTGCAAATCACTGAACAAAAGACAGATTTGGCTAAGATGATTTTTAGCCTAATGTCAAACACAAAACCTATGTTTTGCTGGTTATTTCATGAAAATCATTAAAAAACCCCACAATGAAACAGGACCTGAGAGGCTCACTGAGTATTTTTCCTACTTATCACAATCCACTGTAAAGCTCTGATGTCAGAAGGAAAAAGGCCCATCTATGCTTTGGTCTCCCTTTATTTTCAGCTCTTTGCTATCTTCTAGAACTCTCAAGTGGCTCCAGCTCCCTGCTGAAATCCTGAGTGAAGCAAAACCTCTCATATGTATCAAGGGATCACTCTGTTTCTCACACCCTTTTTGCTGCTCCTAGCAGAAGAAAACTTCCACTTGTCCCCAAGAGCTTTTGCCAGCAAGTTGATTTCTTTTAATCCACAAGTAGGTCTTGTTCTCAGCTGCTCTGTCTGCAGTATCTCAGCTTTGGTTACTCATTTACTCCATCTCAGCCCAGGAGTTCGTTTGTATGTGGAGTGACATCCGAACAATCAAGGACCCACATCATCCTATCTCATACACAGGTTTATCACCCTCCTAGTACTCACCTTAGTTTTCCTACTGAGCTGAGCAAATTTCTCCTCCTGTGCTGCAAGCATCTTCTCAAAGTCATGGTGTTTCTTCAGTAATTCCTCTACTTCAGACACTGAATCCTCTTTTTTTTTTTTATCAGATGTCCAAAATTTACCAGAAAGTCCAAAATCAAGTCCATCAGAAGAGACTATGCCTAAGATTTTCAGATCTACCCATTCTATTTAGACAAATGATGATTCTGAAATTTTTGTAATTGAATATCTAAACCCCTGCTAGGGTGTGTAAAATCTGAATTTACACTCAAAAAGAGATCTGTAGCCTACAGTCTGTTTGATGTGCAGGAGCAAAAGATTTCAAATAACAACCTTCCCTTTTCTGCAAAGCCCTGTACTACCATGGCTTCCAGCTATGTTTACATACAGATTAAGTACATGGATTCTAGCTTGTGCTAGACACAGAGTAATTCCTGCCCTACAACAAATGCATCTTAAACCTCTGTCACGCCCTCTGCTCAGTTTTTGATACCTCAGTTTATGACTTTGTTTTCCCATCTTATAAACCATCAGAAGACAGTCCACAATGAGAAAAGATCCCAGACCAAATTAAAAATATAGGATGCTAGGTTTTAAAAGGGAATTTATAAGCTAGCTCTCAAGCCATGTGTGTAAACCATTCTACTGCTCAATGGGCAGAACAGGAGGGGAAAAACCCCTTTTCCTTTCAAAACAGGCTCTCAGCATGACAGGGAAGATTGAGCCCTCCACAATGGTCTGGAATTCTCAGTCCTCTACCACCCCATGGAAGCCACCACTTCCAGGAGCCCATCACCAGGTCAAATGCAACTGGTCTGGGCTCACTTCTGTAAGAGGGCAGAGCTCCTGCCCTTTCTAATCTCAAGGGTGCATTACTGTTGCGATTGTGATTTTTTTCAGGCCTGAGTTGGTACATGTGCCAAAAACTCTGTACAGGCTGAGGCACAGATGTTCAGTGGTGTTTCAATAGCGTTGCACTCTTGTTACTCACCCCATAGCTGGGATCTGAAAGAAAGCTCTCCTTGGCAGTCAGCCATGCTTCTGCTTGTTCTAACTCTCTGCGGAGCAATTGAATCTCCCAGTTTTCTTCATATAACACTTTCCTCATGTCCCAGCTCTCCTTTACCTTCTTCATAAGCTCTGACAGCTCTAACAATTTTTCTTCAATCTAGAAAAATGACATTTGTGATGCCAGGAGGTAAAAAATCCAGTCAGATTTTCACATGACAGCCAATAGCATGTAATGATTTAACCTTCATGATTTGGAAGATGACAACTAGATAACTTTGTGGTATTAGCATATTTTAGAAAGGATGTCTGAGTTCTCATTTTTTTCTTACTTGATTTCATTTAGCCTGTATATTGTACTGCTAGATATTACAATTTTATGTATATTCCACATAGCGTATGACCAGTATTCTACCATATGATTACCAAGATTAAACTTGACACCCGGGCCACTTGTATTATAGAACTAGTGAGAACCAGAAGATTCAACAGATACATCTATCCATGGCAGTGCAACAATGGAGAGACTTAAACTGCAGAAAGTTCTCTTGTTCTTTCTACAACAGAAGTACTATAATCTTGTGTAAATTCTGAATATGTTTTTGATGGTGTTACCTCTGGATTTACAGAGCATGTCAAGACAAGCTTGGGCAAAGTCTAAAGGAACATAGATAACAGGATCACAGAAAAGTTAATATTCTTGTTCCTTTGCACATTTCTGAAGAATTACATATCTTCTGGTGTACACAGGGGCATCAGTCCGTCCTGCAGGTAATTGCACTGTGATGTATCATAAGAACTTTAAAAGGTGTTCTATTTTATTATGTGTCAAATGAAGTATGCAGCTTTTAACAGTAAAAAAATCAGATTGTCCTGGTTAGTTCTTCTGCTTTGAAACAGAGACAAAGCTGCAACTTCTGTCCCTTTCATATATCTTTGTTCACTCTTGTTTGTAAAATATTTAACTCATCAACACACCTCCACAGACATGAAATGTGCATTCTTCATCAGGTCACCTCCTGCCCGCTGCATTTCTTCATATTTTAGCCACTGCTTCGCGATCTCACGCTTGTATTCCTCATGACGCTTGATAAGCAGTTCAGCTCCCAGGACGTCATTTGCCAGTTCCTCAGATATCACTAGTGCATGCATCTCATTGGCCCAGGTCCTACACAATGGAGCCAAGGGGTCAAGAGGGAAGGAATCTGAGTCTGTTGGATATTTGGGAGTGCACACATCCTATGGCTGTGGATACATCTATACAGACTTCTATTTGCTCACAAAAGATATTAATACTGTCCTGATTTTGGCTGGGATAGAGTTAATTTTCCTCTTAGTAATAGGTGCAGTGCTGTTTTTTTGTGATTCAATATGAGAAGGATGTTGATAATACACTGTTACTTTGGTTGTTGCTAAGTAGTGCTTACTCTAAGTCAAGGATTTCTCAGTTTCCCATGTGCTGTGTCAGTGAGGAGGTGCACAAAAAGCTGGGCAGGGGGGAAACAGCCAGGACAGCTGATCTGAACTGGCCCAAAGGATATGTAGAACACCACACACAGTGTACAAACTGGGAAGAATTGGTCAGAAGGGGCCAACTGCTGATTGGTACTGATCAGTGGGAGGTGAGCAATTGTATTGTACATCAATAATTTTTGGGGGGAGTTATTTTCCTCCTTTTTTTTTATTTAATTAATATAATCATTATTATTTCAATTATTAAACTGTTCTCATCTCAACACAAGCTGCCTTTTGTTGTTTGTTGTTTGTTTGTGGGTTTTTTGTTGTTTTTGTTTTTTGTCTGTCTGTATGTTTTTTAGTTTTTTTTTTTTTTTTTCTGATCCTCCTCCCCATCCCACTGGATGCCTGGGACAGTAAGTGAGTGGCTGTGTTGTACTTAGTTGCTGACAAGTTAAACCACAACAATGTATAAATACTTTGATGAAGGTTTACTCACACATCTATGGATTTTTATAATGTGATATAATATTCCCAGTGCTGTTTCCATACATAGCCTGTTAGGAAGACAACTGTAGCATCTATATATACTGAAGCATTGTGCATTCAAACCCTCAGGAAAGAACTAACTGCAAATGTCTAAGTTATACACATTTATACATTGCAAAGGAACACGAAGACTTTCAGATATCCATCAAAACCTTATCACCATGCATGAAAATGCTTTGTATGCATACAGAGCACTCATGCAAAGAAGCATATTGATAGATACTTTCTAAGGAAAATTTTCTACTCCATGAGTCTCGACTGGCTTAAACCAATGCATCTTGATTTACCTGAGCTTGGGATCTAACCCTTAGCATAGTGAATATCCAATAGTCAGTGGTAACCACTTCACTGTCTTTGTATTTCTACTCATGTCATAGATTAACTTTTTCATTATCTACACTCATTTAAAAGTGTCCATATTACTTCTGCGGAAATCCTGTTTAAAACCCACAATTTTCATTAAAAATGTATCAATTTTGATGAAGACAACACTAAAATGATGAAATAGGGTATTTTAATGTTGCTCTGGCACTTTAGTTTATTTCCATGAGCTATTTCAATTTTTACGTTAGACTTCTGCTCATAGACACTTTGGCATGATTAATTAAAAAAAAATTAGACACTCAGCTCAAAATGTTTTAAAACATTTGTAGATGCTTTAAGCATTCTGCATTTTGTTCTAAGATACATTAAAAAGGAAAAAAGAAAAAGAAATTTCCCAGTAATTGAATTCTTGCAAAAAATGAGCCCTAATAAGAATGGACAGAAAAGCTTTGGGCAATGCCATTAAATACATGTGTGCAAGAAACTTTCAGCACTTGAGCAAGTCTAACTTATTCTAGAAGATTATTTTTAATGTAGTTACTATGACTCAGACAAAAAGGTATCTGTGCAGGAATAAAAATTACTTCATTATCTGGCAAGAGACATCCCATCTTCCTATAGACTCAACAGTATTTTCAACTGGAATTGTGAAACTACCAAATCTATCCAGAATGACTGAATTCTCCAAGACTGCTTAGGAAATACCCTAAAAAAGTGGCTTTGTCATGCACACTGTGCTGAAGTGCTACAGTCACCTCTGATATCTGGAAAGTTCTGTGAAGTGCTGTTGAGAAGATGCCATGTATTATTATTCAAAGAGATTTGAAAGCAAGCTGCAGAGCACCTGGGACAGGGATCAAAAGCCTAACAGGTGTAATTTAGAAAACTCTATATAGGAAAGACAAGAAATAAAGCCAACTGCCAAACTCAATGGGCCAACACATACATCAGCTCCCTGCAGTCTTTGAAGTAGAGCTGGACTTGTTCTGCCTGGCTCAGTCTTGCCTTCCTGTCCTGAAATTTTTTGTCCAGTTTTTCCCAGGACTCATCCACATCCGTGAGTCTCTCCATGATATTTTCCTTAACTTGAGGGTACGTGCGGCTGAGGTGCCAAGCCTCTCCTCGAATCCGTTCCAGCTCTTTCATGATGACTCCCAGATCTCTCTGGAACAGAGACAGAATGGAGTGTAATACTGAGTTACTAAGCAGGTCTATCAAAAGTAGCTTTTAAAGATGGTGCATATCTTTTCTACCCACTGGCTGTACAGAGGCTGAAAATATTAATCTGTCAAGACTTTTCCTCTCAGCTTTCTCCCAATGCCTTTTAACATTCATCATCCAAGATAAAAGAAACTTCTTTAGATGTGACACATTGATTATTTTGATAGGTGTGGAGCTGAAGTCTCCTGTAGTTCAGATGACACGTTTGCGATTATAAAAACAATTTGGAATAGATTTTAGAAGAGAGGCTCATCCTTAGAAGCAAAAATAATAATACAATATCACAATGTTAAAAAGAGGAGGAAAAGGCCCTCTTCTCTAAAGAACAAAAAATATTTAAGGGTGCAATAAATTTATCTTTTGCTGGTCTGCAAGCAAGGCCCTTGAAAGGATTTAAAATCCAGCACCAGTCTCCATTTTTTTTTTTTTTGCCATCTGTGCTTTTCTGCCACTGCATCATGACAGATTCCCTTACCTCTACTCCCTCAAGATGGCTGAGAAGTGTCTGTACACCTGGAAGATCATATCCATAATCTTCTATGTCCACCACTGCCTCTTTCTCTTGCATCCAACCCTTTATTTCATCCACATCGTGATCATACTGGTGAACTTGACATGCTGCTCTTAGATTCTGGAATAAAGAAGCAATTTAATGGTAATAATGTATAGTATGTCTACAACACAAAAAAAGGTCACCCTAATATGTCATAATGCAGTACAAACTGAAAAAGAGAGGGAATAAAACACCTTCACAAGTCATCTGAAAGTGAGGTGTTAAGCTAGCCTAATTTCCCCAAGCTCTCTAGGACAATGGAAAGGATCAGATGTCTCCAAAGAGCAATTTATTCCTATATAAGAAGAATGATCAAAATAGAGAGCATGAATTGTCCTCAAAAGGTAGGTCTCTACACCACCGAAAGCATCCTAAAAAAACTTTCTTGGCATAAAAATTTACAGTAAGAGGAGTTAAGTATAAATAATATTTTTCTGAGATGAGACGATTAGAAAATGTTCTAATACTATTTTATAGTCAAACTATATACTAACAATCGTCATACATTTATTTCTGCTAACAGACAATAGTGGGCTTGAGTGACTTTGTAACCAAAATGTGTATGCAACAGTAGTGGAAAAGAGAGTTGAGGACATCTGACATTTTATGTTCTCCTTAAAACAAACTGAAATCTTGAGTTCCAGGTATCACCCCTGCTTTTCCAAACACATCTGTAGGGGCTTTGACTCTGTGTCCTCTATCACATTCTTTCCCATACACTTTCTCTGACTTCAAGTAGCTAACTCTGCAAAAAAATCTGGAGACTTTCGATCTTGTTTAACAAATTGTTTAATAAGTAGTTCAATAAGGAGACCAGTAAATGTCAGAGCTGAACTTGTGTTAGTGGTGGTAAACTGTTAGATTGGCTTTGTTTTTCAGGAAAGCAAAGTTAGCAGTGATTTAAAAAAAAAAAAATATTCAAGGCTGATAAATATCTTTCAAGTTTCTTGGCAGGAACAGTATGGTAAGAAGTGACAATAAAGGGAAATGGATCGAGAAAGAATGAAACAAAATGCACACTTTTCTTGTTCTTCAACATGAGCAGTGCACTGATTTGGGAAAGAAAGAAGGACATGGGAGACTGTAGAGAAATCATTGCCCCAGTTTTTCATGTATTTCCTACCTCTGTCCTTGTCTGAATGGCATGGCATAGTTTCTCCCACATTTCACTGATTTGCTTTGTTCTCTTCTGGATAATGTCCATCTTGCTGTGGCCCTCCTTATTCAGTTTAGATGCTAACTCATTTAAGGAGGCAACTTTAGAATGTCCCAGAGGTTTCACCTCATTTACAAAATCTTTAAACTTTTCCTCCAGCACCTGCAGAATAAATAGGGACACAAACTTAGATAAAAGGATTTCTGCCTACCTCTATGAGAGAGACAGAAGGAATCTTTTTTTTTTTTTCCTGTTCTGTGTAACACAAAAGCTATGTGCAAATCACTTGATAAACACAAATGGTCTGGAGTCAGAAGAAGGCATCTATCATTTAACATTCTGTGTCACAGAGAAAAATCACCCACAACTTGACAAGCAGAAACTGCCCAGATCAAAAGCTACTACACATAACTTGTCTACATATGCAGCAGTTGTCGAGGAATGGGCACTATGAATTATACCTCTCTGCTCTGTGTGCCCCAAGGAGGAATTTATCCTTGAAATCATCAACTAGAGGTGTGAGTACTGCATCCCAGTGTTTTCAATGGAAATTGTTCTAAGAGCATGACCCATGGTCAGATTTTTTAGGTCCTGTCAAATTTATAATCAGGGCAAGCAGTGAAGCATACTGATTTCACCTTATCCCTAGAAAAACTAACTTTCTGATATACCTGCTTTTTCTGTGGGAGGATGCTACCTCAGAGAGCCCTGTATAACCAGAGAGAAGCCAGTCAGCTCCTGCTGCAGAGATAACTGCTTTGCTTTGTTTTTGCAACTGTAACACCCTTCACTGGCAGCAGCTGCACAGGAATGGCAGCAAATATATTCCTGTTTTGCTACACAACACATACAATACCTTTTATTTTCTTTTACCTCAACATCATCTAAGTCCTGCCCATAGTCATCGGACTCTGCTACGGACTGTTTACTGGAAAGCCAGGCATCCACCAGCTGGAATTCTCTTTCAAACTGGTAGAGCTGGAATTGTTCTTGCAGGCATTTTTTCTTGGTCTCAGACTTCTGTAGGAGAGACTGGTACTCTTCTAGGATCCTCTGGAGCTTTGAAAGTATGACTGAGCTGCAAAAAACAAGAATTTGTTTGTTTTATTGTTCTTTTGGAGCATTGTCTTTTCTGACATGTTGAATTTGGAACACCTTTAAAATACAGACTAAACCAGATAACATCATGGAGTGAGTTATACTCTGCTATTAAAGCCAGCTAGTTCAGGAAATTAAAGTATATCATACAAATGGCTGCTCTTTTCACTTCTTCCTGCCCAGATATAAAACCAAACCAGTGAATTATCAAAAATGTTCATTTCCTTTCTGAAGCACAGTGGTTTTTGAACATTTGTGTAAATTAGAACTAGGTGACAGTTTCTGAGAGTAGGCAGTACACAAAGAAACTGATCTGCACTAATTGGCCTGTTGTTAGAAAAAAAGTCATGAAAACATTAAAACCATTATCAGGCTTTAGGAGGGCTCATTATGTGTGATGACGATGATGGAGGGATGGATGTCCCCTGAAGTCTTATTTCTGAATGAGCCATCAAACATGGTTGAACTTTTCCATATTTGCTTCTCTGGGCATTTCTGTTAGACCTGAAGAAGCTGCCTGTTTTCACTCTCTTACCTCTCTGGACTGTCTTTGTTTATTAAGATGGCACCTGTCTTCTGCACTTTCTCAATCCGGGACCTGAAACTATCCATGTCCAGTTTGGTAGCTTCAAGTTTACGAAGTAAAACTTGTGTGGATTCTTCATTCTTCCCATAATCAGAGGTCTCCAGAATGAAACTTCTCTCTGCCAGCCATGCCTCCACCTCCAGTAGCTGTATAAAATACAGGGATGAGCCTTAACACAGCTTGATTTAAGGCAAGGTAAAGAAAACTGGAAAGCAGTGGTGCACTGACACATCAGTGAAAACAGAGAGTAGCTTAGGTGGCTTCCTGTAAGGCAGTCTAGCAGACACTTCCAAAAAGTGTGTACCCAGAACCCAGTAATTGCAGTTACATGTTACTCACTGCAGTTAGCTGAAAGATAACTCTTATTCCTCCACTTGTATCCTTAGTTACCAGATATGAAAAATCAGGACAGTATGAATTCTGTTCCTTTCTCAGTACTTACATCCATTCAACAATACAGGTTCTTTTAAGCAAATAAAGACCAAAATAAATCTCTCACAAAACATCTTTACCTCATTTAGGAAGAGATGGGCCTCATACGACTGCACGAGCCGCAGTCTCCTCTCTTGAGCCTCTGCCTTCAAGTTTTCTACAGCAGCCTCAAGCTCCTTCAGATGCTCCATAATTTTGCGGGAGGCTGAGTGGCCTCCCCTTACCAGTTTCTGTCCTGTGCTCAGCACTGCTTTGGTCAAAGCATCCCGACTGTTTATCTCATTCTCCAAATTCTGCAAAGAGTAAAGAGTAAAATGACAGACTAAAAGTGAAAGTTATGGAGATTTTTATTCCAGAAAACCTAACCATGTAATTATAAGTTTGCTTTCTATTCACGAAAGTGGGTCAGAGGTACAAAGTCCAAGTTCATGCTCTTAGTTGAGTGGAGGAGCTTTTGGGGGTGAAGGCATGATTATAGAAACCAAATTTAGCCCTGAGGTCTGAAATTTGTTGCATATCCACCTCAGAGTCTGGAGGGAAGAGGTTCTAAGCACAAACTTCTCATCTGTAGATTCCATTGAAATACACCCCCTTCCACTCCATTACCTGGTGTTTCTTGAATGGTATATCTAGGTAAGAACAACCAATTTGCCTGCTCATAAGTATTACTCACTTGCCAATGTCTTTGTAGAAGGTGCAGGTTTGCATAACAACCATTGCAAAGCTGTGGGTACATATACTATCAGGCAGTCAAAAGGACAAGGGGAGAAGAAAACTACCTGAACCAGTTCTCAAAGGCTTCACTTGAAATTAATTTTTGAAGACTGGTAGATTTTAAAACTATATGCATACACTTATATATCCTCTCATTGCGTGAGTAGGTAAGGACCATGCTGTGATTTGTCTGCAAGTGTATGTGCATTCCTTGGCTGACTATGCCTGAGCACAAACAAACTCCATAATTTTACAATTGTTCTGTTTAATTTCATAGCTATGAAACAGCAGCTTCAGAGTCAGACTGCAGTGCTGTGTTAATGCAGAAGAGATGTCCCCTATGAGGAGAGGAGCCACTTTCTCAACTGAAGTGTCAAACTTGGCTTGGCTGGAAAAGAGGTCTGATTCTAATCTTGCCTTTAACTTCCCCCTATTAATTTCAAGATGGTCACTGTGTTGTTGAAAAATGACACTGCATCTGTTCCAAGCCAAGCAGCTGTTTGTACGCATATTATATTTGTGTGTAAATTTTCTTTTGCAAGACAGTTTGGGTTTTTTTTTCCCCTTTGGTTAATGCATTTCACACACAATCTCTTTTGTGGTAACAAGCCAAGGACAGAATTTTTCAAATCTGGCTCATCAGGATGAGCAACAGAGGGTGGAACTAATAGTGTATTCAACACTTGCTTGTTAAATTCTTGACTGTTATGCTACCTCTGACATTTACTAGCTTGTAAACCAACATTAAAACAAGGTTTAGAGGCTTTAGCTACTAACACATTGAGAATTAAAGCTTATAGTTTAGTCCTCTTTCCACAAGAATAAGAAGCAAAATAACAGGAAAATTGCCATTTCATGTTTCACTGAAATTCTGGTCTATATCTCCCATTCTCACAGTTCATTGAAAAGTTTTGAGACTTAGCCAACTAACACAAAGATAATTGCAGCCTAAAGCAGTATCTCCTCTGTTCCTTCAGTTAATTGAAATACTTCCTTAGATTAATTCAGCTCAAACATTCTTTTCTTCTGTGAATCTAATTACTTTCCTACCAAGTCAACCATAACTTATAGGAGTAATTGCACGCATAACAACATTTATCCTTCTAACCATGATGAAACAAGCTTTTCTTTCTTGTTGTTTAGTAATGATTATATTAAATGCTTGGGTTTTCTCTCTCACTGCATACATATCACACATGTTCAAAATTTTTATGACCTTCTCTCTTTCTCAATCCTAATGCAGGCTGCACAGATTTTCCCAGAGGCACTTGATGTGCCACTTAAATGGGCTGTCATTTGCTAGCATTAGATACCAACAGCTGCTGGAAACTTTTAGCAGGAATACTTTTTCTTCTACCTCGTGCTTGCAAAGAAACAGTGCTCCTTATAAAAAAATTATCAGGAAGGTAGCTATTGTTTTATTGGTCTTTGAGATTATAGTATTCCAGGCACTGCTTTTCTGATGGCCTGCCTGAACCTTCTGAAATAATTCAGCAGCTATCTTGAAAGCTACCACTGCAACGAAAGTCAGCTGGGGATTGTAATAATTCCCTGCTAGCTCCCTCCCTTCAGAGTAGAAAAAGTTTCGCGGAAAATTGTTTTCCTGGGAGATCATCCTGAGACATCTGAGCAATGAACTTTCTTGGATGTACTTACTGAGTTTCAAAGCATTTTTTTAGGACATCTGTTGCCCAAAGAACCTATGAGAGCACACACAAGTTCATAAAATCTATTTTGTGTTGAAAAGGCCAAGTTTTGAACTCAGTTCACAGAAAGAGCCAATTTGTCCACAGAAAAGCATATGGTGTGGTACTTGCACCACTGCAATTATAAGAAAGATGGAATCTCACACACTGCCAAATCATGGACATATCCATAAAAAATGAAAGGGATAAGAGTAATCCCTGGCATCATGACTCCTGGTAACCAAAGCACACACACAGCAGATGAACTTTGCTAGAGACACCTTGAGTTCAGTGTTCTCTATTTGACTCTGAAGACTGTGAATGGTTCTAACATGATATTACCTGGTGCTTTTCTTGTAGACTCTGAACAGCTGCCAGGGATTGGCCATAATCCCTGGAGGAAGCCATGGGGAGCTTCTCATGAACCCAAGCCAACTCCTCATCAATATCTCGGAAGAACTGGTACTGAAGTCTGCTTGCCTCCAGACTTGCACGTCTTTCCTGCAGAGGATCACGGAGTCTTTTGTATCTGCAGGTTTTAAAGATAATCCAGTGAGGACCGCAGGTTGACTCAGATTGGTGTAGAGCAGGAAAGAAAAAAGAATAGTCAGGGAAGAAAAAGGTGGATACAAATAGGAAAAAGATGGCAGGAGACAGGCCAAGCTCTCACACACCTCTGCACCAGCTCATCCACTCTCTCTTCTAGTTCATCAGCAAGAAAGTGTTTCTCCTTTTGGAACTGCTGAGCTGTGACCACAAGCTCTTGCAGCCGGTCCCTATGACCCCCAAAATCTTCTTCCAATTCCTCTTGTTTCTTCAGATGACTGTTCAGGACCACCAGATCATTGTTACTGTATGGTGCTTTCAGCTCATTTTCCACACCTTCCAGCCATTTCTCTGTGTCCTCTACACTTCGCTGAAAATGAAGACCCTGAGAACAAGCAAGGAGAAAAGATCATTTAAACCTTTAGGACAGACAATAAGATATAAATCTCTTGGTCACTTTCAGAAAGAATTACACACAAACATGGAGCAACTTCCCAGCGCTCAGTGAACTCTTCCCAGATATAATCAAAAGGAAGAAGATAATTCATTCATGGTGGAGACAAGAACACATGCAGAAAATATCAATAGCTTATCTTACTTGTGTTGCACAAATGCAGATCATGGACACAGTACCTTAAAAGAAAGCCATTTAAAAGGAGAGTTCTATTTTATAACCACAGATTGTCTGAGAGCCCATGCATAACTCGGCCATGAGAATTCATCTGTCTGGAGCTAGAAGAATGAAAAGCAGCTGTGGGCTTCTTTCTCAATGTACTGGAGAAAAGTACATCTGCCCTTGTGACAGATGTAGAGAGTTGACACATATGAGTAAACATAGTTTTCCTCAGTATCCCTCTCTGGAATCCAGATCTAAACCAGCAGCAGAAAGCAGAAGGGAGTCCAGCCTTTTCCTTCCATAAGGATCTCCAGTTCTCCTGCCAATTCTATTCAATCAGTTCACACTTAGTAGTTTCCTTGCACTCATGGTCTGCAGATGAGACGTAGTAAGGCAGCCATGCTGTCTCTGGAAATGAGACCAAGATCCAGCCACTGGCATGTTGTATTACCTTGTAAGCATCCTGCAGTTTGGTCCATTTATCTTGACAACTTGCTAGCAGTTCCTCCCATAGCTCTTCCATTTCTTGTAGTCTGGACTGAATGGCTTCTGAGGCATAGTGCCTTTCGTGGAACATCTTCTCTCCTTCCTGTAGCAGAAAGGACAGGCAAAGTTTTCTTCCTTTGTTGAATGCACCAGAATATATCACTTTTGTCTCCACAAACAAAGTCAGCTGTCACTGCTGTGTAAAGGGCCAGCTGCAAATGCCACTTCCTGGCATAACACATAGAGGCTACAGAGACAGAAGGAAAACTAATAAAGGCAAAAGGGTTACTGAAACTAGGGGAGAGACTGCAGAGCAAGGTAAACAAGAGGTACAGCAAGAGAAAGTCAGGTCAGTAGATGTTCTAAAGTGCAACTATGAGGCTATTCCCAATGAGAAAGTCAGGGCATCAAGAAATAATGTGAAAGAGGCTGACAAATAAATCTTTAAAAACTGATCAGTTTACCAAGAATTGTAACTCTACCCTTTAACCCCCTCAGATTTTCCGCACAGAGAGGGGTTAAAATATTCTAAAAACCCCAACAAACAAAACAAAGCAAAGGGGAGGTGTTTCTAAGATGCTGATTGTAGGCGATCGTGGAGGAGGGAATCTACCTTTAATGCTTAGTAATCTATTGCAAAATACAGCTAGTAAGCACTGTGCTGAAAATAAAGTTAATAAATATGTAGGAGTCTGTCCTTCCAAACTTATCATCTGATCACAGCTTCTGGCAAGTATCTGGCAAAGCCTGTCAGGCCTCTTCTTATCTCGCCTACTAGCATGTCTCTGCAAAAGAAGCTCTTGAAAACTCTTCTCTATCCTTTTTGTTAGATACATCTTATACGACTTGTTAAAGTTGTGCAGCCAGTCAGCTAGATTCTCTGCTGGAGAGAAACAAACATACACCTGAAGTGGCATTCACCCCAGAGAGATGTCCCTAAAGTCAGTGGATAATAAGAGAGAGTGGCAAGAAACTGAAGGACACAGAAAATTCGCCATGAATTAAAAGAACAAACTTCCCAGTCCACCGAGAGAAAACATGAACGATGTCATTGAGGGGACAGTGATTCTTCCTCACTTATTTGAGATCACTGTAACTCAGACTATCTGCAGAGTCTTTCATCCCAGTTGCCCACCCATGCCCAAACCCCACTTCTCTCACAGATTTGATGGAGTCCAGATGATTTCTGTAGGCCATGATCTCTGCTTGGAAAGCCTGGTGCTTCTGCAGTTTGGTCTGCAGATTGCTTGGATCCTTCCAGCTATCATCCTGGGCAATGCTATTCTTCTCATGGATCCAGGCAGCCACCTTTGGGGAGGAAAAAATAGAAGTAACCAAAACTTTCAGTGTTTCTTCAGGTCTAGCCTGCCGGGCTCTCCTCTTTATATGTATAAAACAGGCAACCAGTGAGTGGGGACTCAAATGAGTTGTCCTTCTGAGGTTCTGCTTCCCTAAGTTCCTCCTGTCCTTCATAAAGTCACCCCTATATATCTGCTTACCAGCACTGCTACCTGGAAAGGGGGCTGTCTCCATCAGATAGGCTCTGTGCAGAGAGAAAATGCATGAGCACCTGTGTGTATGCTGAAGAATACACAATGACTTCCCTATTTCTAATCCATTGTCAGCATCTCAAAAGAAAACAAGCAATTTATCTCTTTTCACGAATTTTTGAATGGTGACACATTCTCTTTTAATGCTTTTATTTCTTCTCCATTTTGCTGGTGTTCAATGTCTAGTAGACCTTTCATCTGATAACTAGAGGGAAGATGAAAAATTATTCCTTCATTCTTATCCTCATTTTTCCAATATTATCATATTCAAGACTCAGTTCCTTGATTTTTCTTGCAGTAAATCTGCCCAGGGGTTCAGATCTATGCACCACAGTAAATTTTAAGAAACCAGAATACTGTGAATCCTGTGTAATTGTACCTCAAAGGAATTCCTCAGGAACTTCTGCAGAAGCTTTGATTCCTCTAGCAAATGTCTGCGAGCAGCAGCATTTTCCAGTAGTCTCTGTTTTCTGAGATGAAGACAGATGTGTAAGGTAAAAGTCACAGATTGAATTAGATAGGATAAGAGTTTTCAAGTTTCACCTCTAAAACACACATGATCTAGCCCTCCATTCTCTAGGAGGGAAATGTCCATAATATATTGACTTCCTTGGTCTGGACTGTCAGAGAAGATGCTAAGGACATTATAGGAAGGACTGCACTACACATAAATTCTGTACATATGATATCTGCCTCTAGTAATAACCATTATTGCCTCTCAGAGTTCAAGAGAACATAAAATCAGTATGTTTCTTATGTGGAAATCCTGTAAATATCGTGACATTTGTCACAGATAAACCAAAACTATACCGTCATTTAATATTTTTACCGATTTTGGACCAGCAGCACTTTATCTGTGTTAATGCAGGCGTGAGATATTAATAAATCACAGCAAATTATATCATGTCAATAAATTTGTATGTTCATTTTAATCATAAGGGATCTCCAATATCTTTTAATAACTTTTGCATATATCTTTTCATCTACTATAGCAGTGATGAAAATGGCCTTTACTGTCAGTTGTTGTTTAAGATAAACAATATGCAACGTGCTAGAAGAAATAAACTAATTCACATGAAATTGAAAAATCTGATCGGAAAATTTACAAAGACCCTAATGGATAATTTGAGCAGGGCTTTAAGATGAACTCTATTAGAGCAGTGAAAAAGCAGTTGTCTAGCTAATGATCTTGATGGAATTTAATGAAGTATTTAATGGCACAGCAGGCCTTAGTCTTCTGTTTGCAGCACTGTCCCTAAGGCCAGGCCACAATGCAGAATTACACAAAATCTGCCTTTTTCTGAATCCTGCTTGCCCTCCACTTAACAGCATTTTGGACACCTCCTAATGAAATACAGATAAGGCTCAGGCCAATTTGGAAAGACCACAGTTCAAACCACAAAGCTAAGCAAATGCTAATCAGTTTATGGTTCTCTTAAATAATTTAAAGATATTAATCAACATGGGGAGGGTCTCATTGCAGAGTTGATAGGTGGCTGACATGGGAAGGGTTTGACTTCACCTCCTCAGAACAGCCTGGCATCTGTTGTTGATACTGTCCGAGTCATAATGTTTGTTCTGTGTTAGCTGCTGAGCAAATGAAGTCATCTCATCAATTTTCTCCATCTGAACTTCCAGGGCTTTTTCAAATTGTGTGTGTTTCTGCTGCAGGCTCTCCACACTAGACACTGAGTCCTGGGTAGAAATCAACAAAGAGTAGCTGCTTTCAGTCAGAGTTTTTGCATCCACAAGGCTGATAATCCAGAAGCTAAAAGGCATTTACCCCACATTTGCAAGACAGCTGTCAAGAAAATTTAATGTTCTTTGCAACCTATTGGCATTGAATCTGACACTTGGGGCCTAAATGATGTTCTATGCAAGTGCTGAGACTACTATTTCAGAATCAAAACTGAACCAGTTGATGGATGCTTAGCTTCTCATGCATATTGTTGTGTTGCATAGAATGCATAACTACTCAAGAATTAAGATATCAGAGCCTAATTGTAAATCAATCTTAAAATCCTACGCTGAAAGCAAATGTGGGATGTCAAACTGAAGTCACAGTTAAGTGAACAAATAAGTCACAGAAAGGGGTTAAAATTAGAGCCTCAGTTTCAACTCATGGAATTTAGAAGAGCTCAGATCCAGATTTGAATTTCAGGACTGGAGTCTGACATTGCAGTTAACCTGGCGAGAAACACAGAATGTGACTTCTTGTAACATTTGTGAATCCCAAGCTTAATGACTCAGAGTTCCCTTTTCAGCACCCCTCTGCACTTTTAATTATAGAACCACTGGTGTCAAGATGATGTTACTGTGATAAACTCTGCTTCCCCGCTCTTTTAAAGAAAGCAATAAAACTCACATCAAATTGCTCAAAAAAAATTAAACTTCTGAGTGCTTACATTAGTCATTGGATGGAAAAATACTCACAGAGCATTTTCTGTACATTGCTGAGCTAAATGTGGTTGGGTGACTCCTTCTAAGTCTCATATGCAGCAATGAAGGGACTGTAAATACATACCTCCATGCTGAGAACTACAGAGGGAGACACCAGCCACTAGCATTTTATGGTTTTCATACTACTTGTACTCATTGTGTCTACACTGAACTCTGAGATGTCATTGTAGTTCCCGCAGAGACAGATAATTGGGAAGCACTACCCAAGGTGCAGGCTCAGTTAAGTATCAGAACATATATCTAGCACCTTGCACAGCTCTTGCAACCCTTGCATAAGTCTGTGGTTTCAGCTATTGCAGTGTTACTGATACCTGTGGTAGGTAATTTAAAGCTAAACTGAGTATGTCATCAGGGACAGCAGCGATGACTTGCACATTGCTGGCAAAAGCATTTGGGTCAGATATGACAAGGCTGGGCTGAATTGGGCATTGAGCAACCGGGTCTAGTGGGAGGTGTCCCCACCCAAGGCAAGGGGGTTTGAACTAGGTGACCTTTCAGGTCCCTTCCAACCCAAACAATTGTATGATTCTATGCAGTCTCATTTTCCTGCTATAATCAGAGTAGTTGGATTGTTTCATTATTCTTGGGGCTGAGAATCAAGGAAAGAAATCTGATCCTAACCCGCCAACCAGACAGAATAGTAACTTCAGAAGGAGAAAGACCACAGGAAAGTTCAGAGTACATCATCATACTTCACAGTCCCCTTTCCTCCAGACTGATTGCAGAGAAAATTGTAATTTCTCAGAGCACATACCCCTAAGTCCTCATTAGCTAGGAAAGCTTCTTTGCTGCTGAGCCAACTCTCAATCTGTTCTATGTAGCCATAGAATTTCTGTATAAGGAAAAAAACCAGTCATAAACATGACAAGCAGCTGTAATACAGAGCCTAACCTGACCAGAATACACTGAATAATAACCAGAATGCACTGAATAAAACAAGTTTTCACAGCTATTTCAAAAATTAATTGCATACCACTGGGTGGCAAGAAGCATTAGATGCTAGAAAAAACACATGTAACAATTATTATTGTGACTCTTTCCTCAATAAGAGGATTATTTCTTTTTGTCTAAGACATAGGATACAATACAAATACTTCTAGCCTGTTTGTTGATGGTGTAGAGATTGCTGTGTAAGTAACTGGCGAATAAAACATGAGTAATAGGGCCTGAAATAAGTAGAATATAATACATAATAAAGCATTAAACTAGCCCATACCATATGATTTAAGTTCTCATATATATGAAAATTTTAGATGGGACTAGGAGCCCATTCTTATTTAAAGTATTTGATATTCTCCATTGTAAAATCCCTTTTTGAGCAAAGTGAGATGACTGTTACCAGGAAGTAGTTCTGGAAAACTACAGCCAAAACAGTTCTTCTCTTAGGGAAAATAAAAGGTGGCCAAGGGAAAATTAATTATTCTGTTAATGCTAAATTTTTCTTCAGTTATTTATTTTTTTTAAATACATGCCTGGTCCATGTTTTTTTGGGAAGGCTATAGAATTTTGTAGAGTTGTGATGTTGCGTTTTAAGTATGTGGGTTTTTTTCCAGCTCTATCAGAGTTTGAGCACATTTTGCTAAGTTTTATAGCCTTTGAAAAACACATGAGTACATATTTTACAGAAATTTCTATGATTTGTAACTTAAAGCCCTGTCACCACTGAATGCGCTGGGCCCTCAGCATGCCTTCTGGAAACCTGTGAAAAATACATTAAACACTAGGTATTATTGGCATATCTTCCATTAGACCATCTCAGAAATTTGCTGTTTTTATCAAGGAAAGCTGTCAGTGGCATGTGCATTCTCTCTTGAATGGCTTTTTACTCACCTGTAAATCTTGTGCCTGAAACAATTTTATATATTGCTCTTTCCATGCTTGGATCAATTCAGACCAGGCTTGCTGTAGTCTGGAGAGGGACTGGTGAATCTCAGGGGTTGCATAGTGACCAGCATTGGCAAGTTCTTTACCATAGTCACTGAGAGAGTTGAATCTTTCCACTCGTGCTTCAATCTCCTCCTAAAATACATTACTAAGGTTGATGTCAAGGGTTTACGAAAAGCCAGTTATTCAGAATACAAGTCTTAAGGGGAAGAATATGGGCTGTAACTTTCTGGCACTAATACTTATATGGAAAATCATTCATCTTTGAGCTACGTTACTGGAAAAGCATAGAATTGACTAAGAGAAAACAAGTGTAGACAATAAATGATTTTATTACTCTAGGAACAACTGTTCTCCTAAGAATGAAAATTCAGATTAACTTAGAAACAGATTAGAAAATGCTGAGATACAAATGAGCACAATTGTGACTACCGATAATACCGTACCCCCTATCTCCAGTCTTCTTAGGTGGTTCTTACGAGAAACAGTGCCTAGAACTATGACCCTGCAAACTGAATGTGGAAAAATCAAAATAACCATGCACTGAAATAATAACATGTATTAACTCATAAACTACCTTAAACACTATGGTACATACTATTAAATTTCTGAAATAAGAACTGCTGCTTTTAGGAATTTTTGTGGTAGTGGTGTTGCCTGATCATAACACAACTGCTAAATAGTAATTGTGGGGTTTTTTTTTTTTTAGATTCACACTAGCATCTTGTATTCCATTTTAGTCTCTCCTCAGGACTTTGGTTTGAGCCACTAACCTGAATGAAAAAAACCTCTCCATTCTCCTTGTCTCTATTATTAGTTTAGTCAACATAAGAACATATTGCCTGGATTCCTCCTTTTCTCTATGACCTTAGACCCATTCTGGTTCCTTTACTAACACATATGAAAGACTTAGATCTTGCTATCAATGAAATTTGGAGTGCACTGCATCAGTGGTTTGGGATATTTTTAGTGTGACAAAAACATTGTTAAGTCTGTGATATGAGAAAATATTGTCAAAATAGAAGACTGAAAAACAGGAGGGAATTTCAGGTATTTCATACGAAATTCAGGTTTAGAAAATTAATCAGAATCTACAAACTATTTGTGCTAATAATGGAACCCACAAAGCACTGGATATTAGTCATGATCTCGGGAACATGACTTTTAGAAAATGTAATGTAGTTGCAAAGGTAGGGTAGCAGAACAGCTGAAAGATAGCTATGATGCTTTAACTCAAAACTAGAATTAACTGGCATTAACTGTTTTGGCAATCTGAATAAAGAGATCAACAGCAAACATGGTTTGATACTGAACCTGTTTTTTACCTACAGACTTGGACAGCAGAACGGGTGAGAGCTAAAGGGGCTTTCTGAGCCTTTTTGCAAAGACACATGCTGTCAAACAGCCCACGAGGCAGAGTTCTGTCAATTATGTAGGTGGCTTCTATCCCTAACCTGGTATTTGAAACAGGTTTTTCACCATGTTACTGACAGATGCGTGCAGCAAAATTCTGCTGTGTCTGCAGCAAATAATTCCCATGGGAAAGATTCCCAATATGTTCAACTGTAACCAATGACGATAGTTACCTTTCTCTCCTGATGCTCCTCAATCATACTTTCAGCTTCATTTGCACTTTTAGGAAGGCCTCCTGCTTGCATTAAACTTATGATGTGTTGAGTCCAGTCTAGTATCTCCTTCATCTCCAAGTTGAACTTCTGCAACTGAAATGATGCTGCCAGCTTCTCCTTCCTGCCACACAATGTGTAATTCAGCATTGTCCGACACAGAATTATCTAGTTGCCCCTCCCTCCCCATTTGCACAGGAAAGTATCTTAGAAGGCAAATGAAATTAATTCAAGCTTTGCCATACAGTTCCTAACAGTACCTACATTAACCAAAATCATGGGAGACACACACTGTCTTGGAGACAACAGGCTTACTAATTTTTCTACATCAGTTTGTTAGCACAAGAAAGGTAAAAAAGCCTTCATAGCTGTTGCTTTCAGCAATGATTACATATCAGGCCCAAGCCTTTCTTGCTTTGGAAAGATTTGAAAAAAAAAATGTCTTCTAGAACTATCTAAAAATAAGTCTTTGACAAAGACTTTATGATAGATTTAATTTGATAGTCTGAAGGCATTTTAGTAATATTATTTAAAGGGATAAACCACAAACACATTGTATTAGCTTTACTGAAATCATATGGAACTTTTCACATACCACGACACACTTGTTCCAAGGCAGGTGTCTTAAATTTTGCAAAGAATCCTTAAAACTTTTAGAAGACCCCTGGCAAGTAGAGTTTAGACCCCACAGAGCAGCTTTGCTCCTGCTGAGAGATATTCAAAGCACTCTAAATCTTCACCTTCGTTTGGCTTGTCCCTGGAGTTGTAGCCAGTTGTTTTTCATCTCCTGTTGCTTCATAGTCAGTTTGTCATTTATGGAAGGATTCCTTGTGGAAAGGCGGAAAGATTCCACTTCCAATGGCTGGGAAGAGATTTACAGTAGGGTGAATTCATGCCAAGTGCTTATATTCATTCCTGAGTTCGTCTTTCAGGAAAAATAGTTCATTTTAAGATCCCAGTTTTCAAGGGCAGGTACTTAAATTACAATACCAAAATATACAACGGGACGTGTTACATGTAAAACAGCATACATAGGCATTTGTGATCCAACAGAGATATGTGTGCATTGTGTCACATGTACAAATGGTAATTTGCAATTAAAAGAGTAGGTTTGCAGAATATGGACAAACATATAGGAAAATGAACTGCTAATTGTCACTTTTATTAGCGTTATCTAACTAAGCCTAACAAAATCTAACTAAATCTAACAAAAGCCATGAAAATATGGGACACACAGAAACAATCAGATTTGCTTTCTAGCAGAACACTCAAAAAAATTACTTGCATCTATTTTAGCTAACAGCAGCATCAAACCACTATTTTGAGCATAGACTTCTAGTTGATGCTGTTTTCCTTAACACAATCTGATAAACAGTAGTGAACACTCATCAATCCAGGTTTAAAGTTGGCAACTTCCTTGCAAAATTCCATCAAAATTATGAAAATGAAGAATTTTAATATGCCAGACGGGTTTTAGTAATCAAAAAGTACAATCATTATACTTTCTACATGGTATTTGTGGTAGCATAGCAAAAAATCCAAACACAGACCCAAAAGTAAGAATTGATATGTATGCAGGTAAACCCAGACACCAAACCATGGTTAAGGTAGTAAGGAAAATTTTACTCCAAAGTTGGAAACCCTAAATACTCTACTAAAATCACACAGCTGGTGGAAGAGCAGCCCATGAAATCCTTTCTGGTGCTTTTATAACAACTTCAAGGCTGTATTCTTCCCTGTGCCTTATGGTCTCCCTCTCCCCCAGCAGGGGCCTCAGACATGTCTGTGGGAACTTCTACATCTTCTTGCAAACAGGGGAGTTAACTTCTCAAAACAGACAGGCAGAAAATAGGTAGTGATATTCAAGGGAAAGAATTTTCTCCCACACCAGGCTTTTTCTAGGCCACACATATGGTGTGGTGTACAAAGGTACCACACATATTGTCATTATTTGTGTACTATTGAGAAGAAAAAGTTTGGAGAAAGTTTTCAAAAATATTTTCTCTTTGAAAGGGCTTAACACTCTGGCCAGCAGTGAAAAATGTGAGAGGTTGTCATAGGATTTCTGCTACTGTGGTTCAACGGGAATGACTTAATTTAATCAAAAATATACAACTATATAGGAGCTCAGACCCATATTTAATGCTCAAGATTAGTCCTAAATGATGCAAACTGGCCATTTTACAAAAGTTAGAGTGGATCAGACAGGCAATTATAACCTCAGATTTATGTCTATGTCAGGAAACTACCTGCACTATGGGTTTTGCATGTAAGTTCTAAGCACAACTAGAGTTGTGATTTTGGTTCAGTTCAGTGCAGAAACTGGGGGAAAGATGGACACCACACTTTCCAAAATGTCTGATCTAGCCTGTAGATGAGAGCCAGAGAATCAGAGAACGTGTTTAAAAGGGACTTTTCTTCTTAGATTTGGGGCATCAGGAAGAATAATATTGATATGATAAAGTAGGATTAAGCTGCATGGTATTTTACTGAGAAAAAAATTACGCTGCACTTGCATTGCAGAAAGTTCATACTAATCAATCTGAAGAGTCACAATGATTTTTGCACCATATTTCTAAGAAGCAAAAAATAACTTTTTTACAGTATCCTCCGTATTTCCTCAATTCTTACCTCAATTTTGGACTTAATAACATTGATTTCTCTCTCCATTTCTTCATGTCTTCGAATCAGGTTTTCCACACTTTCCAAATCTTTTCCATAATCCAGTGCTTGTATTAGTACACTCTGCAGGGGGCAGTAGGATGTGCAAATGGTGACGATGACAGAAAGCAAAACGGTATTAGCTGAATTCTTTCAAAGAGTCTTCTCCTTCACCTCTTTGCATTGCCATATGAATATTCTTATTGTCTTTTAAATATCAATAGAGTACATTGTCTGCTTTCCTAACAGAGATGAAACAAGAATCCACATCTCTTTGACCAGTCATAATCCTGCTTAAAGTGTCTCTGGCCATTCACATGTAAAACAAAGACAGGCTTGCTTCCCTGCATTTCTCAATCTTTCTTTTTCCTTTTCTTTGCATATACCAAAACAGAAAAACATTTCCCAATAAATTGTGGCACAAAAATTTTCAGGTATGTATTGTGAAAATATGAAAAATAAATTTGACCCTCAGGATCCTAACAGAAATTAAGTCCCATAAAATGAAGAGATAAGTTTGTAAAAGTTGTTATAAAAATTTTCAGCCAACATCCTTGTAACATTAAGTAGTACCACTTGACTACTGACTTATAATTAAACAAATATAATTAGTTACATGGATGAAATAATTAGCTTTTATACAGGCATTTTTCTTTTAATATCAAAATAATAATTCAGAATAGGTATTTTTACCTCCATTTTCTGAGTAAGATTTTACACAACTTATTTAATATGTTCATTGCACAGCAGGGAAAGATATGCAAGTTAGCGTTGAACGAACTGGCTTTGAATTTGGAAAACCAGAAGTTTTTGTATTCAAACTGCTTAGGTAATTCAGAAACAGCTCTATGGTGGCTCAGCTAACCGGCTTTTGGTATTCCGAACCAACTTGGCTCAGCATAGTCTGGAGGAGATGCACACCTGTGCCAGCAACACAGCAAAAAATAGACACCAGTCCCTTAGTTTTGAAGATTTGCATCCTACTTACTGCATCTTGCTGTGTTCCTTTCTTGTGGGAGAATGTACTAGACCACATGAAGCTGTTTACAAACATAAGGAAGCTGCTGCTTAATTACTTGTCTGATTCTCCTTACAGTTAGTGAAAAGGAGTCATTGCTGGAGGATGATTTATCTTATCTGGGAGTTCTTGAAAAACACTTAGAAGACAAGGCTGTCATCAGTCACAGTCAGCATGGCTTCCTGAGAGGAAAATCCTGCTCATCCAATTAGATTTCCTTCTATGACAAGGTAACCCACCTAGCTGATGAAGGGAAGCCAGCTGATGTAATCTTTTTGGATTTCAGTAAAGCTTTCGATACTGTCTTTTCCAGGATAATTCTGGACAAAATGTCCAGCACACAGCTGGATAAACACATCATGTGGTGGGTGAGCAATTGGCTCACAGGTCAAGCACAGAGGGTAATAGTGAATGGGGTGACATCAGACTGGTGACCTGTCACTAGTGGGGTTCTGCAGGGCATTGCAGACTCTAGTCTGTGATTTCTCACAATACATTTCAAATGTACCCATTTTAAGCATAAATGTCTTGAAGTAACCGGCAGTATAATGATATTTCAGCGTTCCTACAAACTTTAAACACAACTATCAAGGATCACTGTTGGGTATTCAAGCAGCTCTTTTAACAATCATCATGCCTGGGTTTATTGCTGTTGGCAAAGGAGAACATTTTCCCATTTCAATTAATAAAATTTGAAAACTCACCTTCTCAGTAATTCTTTCTGTGATGTCATCTATTTCTCTGATTAAGGCATGAATCTCTAAGGCTCCCTCTAACTTCCTCCTGTATGCATTCAGGTTACCATGGAAACTGTTCCACCTTTTATTGAAAATAATATTTTTGAGATATATTTAATAAGGATTTCCACAAATCAGCTTCATGATGCTCATATTTAAGCAAAAAGACAGGATTTCTGAACTATTTTCTATGTTGATTCCAAATAAAAGGGGACATATCACAGAGATAAAGCATTACTGTGAGAAAACTATCTGGTTGTATTTATACAATGTTTTCAGGATGGCATGGGGGCTAAAAGCTAAAAAGTACTGACACAAATTCCTTAAACTCTCAATAACTTCACAATCCACATCTTCACGCTTTTGTTTCTGAGATAGTGGACTGTGAAGCAGCAAAAACAACAGGCAATTCACCAGGACAACTATGTGAATATATGGAAGTGTCTTAGATTCTTGAATCTACTGTGTGAAGGGCTGTGAAACGGCATATTTGCCTCCAAGGCTAGAAGCATGACTTTGGCTCTGCTGGATTAAAAACCCTTCTAGCTGACAGCTCTGAGTCTTAAAACACAAATCCAGTGTCTGATGTTTGGTCTTCATGATATTAAAGAAGAAAACATATGTTCCAATTCCCCCGTTTATCCCAGCCAAAGACACCTAATTTCCCCTTCTTGTTTTTGCTTTACACAGAAGATTTAAGATCATACTCACTTCTCATTGAGCTGCTTTCGACGCTCATATATTGTCTTTGTCTCTTCTTTGTTCTGTCTCTCCAGTTTCATGGCCAGAGCATTGATAGCCCTGATGTGAGCATCATCCACTGTCGACTCCTGTAAAGTGAGAAAAGGAACAAAGGTATGTGTTCAAATTGCTTGTGATTGAGTTTTCCACCAAGACATGAAAAACAATGTCAGACAATCCAGCAGGGGTTCATTTGTTGAAGAAACATAGGTGCAGTTCCTGGCTGCATAGGTGGCTGCTGTGGAACAGCTGATGTGTGGCAGATTGTTCCTTTGTCAAACAGGCAAGTGACTCATGGCTCCTAGGCCTACTTGTTGTTTTATCTATATAGGTTTCTGTCTAGAAGTGCTTTCTGTGCTGCAGACAGTACAGAAGTAGAATCCATACAGCCTGAAGAATCCCAGACAACATCTGCCATTGTGTTTTCTTCTAAAGCAGCACCACTGCATTTTAAAAGGTATCCTAAGCCTTTAAGGCTTCCCATGCACATACCATAGAATGAATAATATTTGCACATTGCACACATAATCTGGACTATAGTGGAATAATTGTTCTTTCGGAGCATTACAGAGAGCCAACCTTGAACACTGCTCCAAGACTCAAAAACATGTATGGCCTCACAACTCCCATGGCAGGAGCTGAAGCACATCACAAGGAAGTCCTTTTTGTGGCAGCGCCCATTCCCCAAGTCTGGTACCCAAGTTAGCACATTCACTGAGGACAAGAGAGGCAGCTGGCATGACTCAACACCACAGGAGGGTCAGAGATCTTAGCACAGAAAGGTGACATGCACATCCATCTTGTCACATGGCTGCTACCCAAAATGTAAACCATCGCTTTATTTTACTAAATCTCTGATTATTGATGTTATGATTCATGACTAACCACATGTGCTATATAAACAAAGGCTTCCAAGTTTACATGCTTCATTTGTATCAAGGAATATGAGAAACGTGACTGTTCCTCATGAGGAGAAGGAAGAAATAAAGGATGGAAATAGAGAAAGTAATCTTTGCATACTTGGTTCACGGAAGATCTATATAATTTTTCAGATTCATAAAAAGATGGCTGAAACAACCATTTTTAAACCACTTTTGGATGGAAATCACTGTGACTTTGCAGACTGTATGAACCAAACAAAACCCTACTCAAAGTCAGGCTCAAAGAACAAGTTTTCCTATTTCCTAAAGCTATTTAATGCAGTCCAAAATTTGAGGTTGCATCATGAGCTCGTGACAGCTCTGTTTAAACATCTTTAAAGCAGAAGGCACAATGAGTGAAAATTCTGTCCTTTTTAGCATCTTTTGAGGTGGTAATGCTTCCTATCGCCCTGATCTTTCACCTTCTCAGTGTACTGGGAATGTATTTGCTACCACATCTGAAAAGTTAACCGATGCTTGCAGCCACACAAGAAATATGCAGGGAAAACACCTCTTACCCCTGATGTTGCTCCACGGAACTCATTCAACTTTTTCTTGAGTTGTAGGCAGTGTTCATAGTCATTTCCCACATCACCTACATTAATCATGACTTCCTGTGGAAATAAGCAGCAAACAGACGAATATTTAGGTTAAGACTATAAGAACACAGCAACTCCCAATGCTTATGCTCATGCAGTAAGTTCTGTGATACATCTATAAATCTCTGACCTACAGCTTCTGAAGTAGTCTCTTCTGATCTTTAGATAATTATGAGACTTAGTCCCTATTCTTTCTTCAGTCTATTGCTGATTATGGAAGCTACCTCTGAAAGAAAAGGATTCTTCCTTCACTCCTACAAAGAGAAACTTTCAGATTTGATATAAAAAGAGAATGCAATCCAGTTGCCAAATGGTTCAAGTCTCTTCCATTCTATCTGCTTTAATTTCTCTGTCTCAATAGAGACACAGGAGATGGTCACCGATAATCACAGACTCTTCACGTGCACATTTTACATGAAAGCACACGCTAATACTGTGCAACTGAAACTGGTATGGACTCCAGGAAATTTTTAGAATTGTTGAATCATTCCTTTCATAATTTTTGTAGACTACATCATGATTCTTCCAGACAAAAACCACTAAAAATATCCTGAAAGATGACACATTTATCATAATTTCATTGCTAAATAGCAAGCCTTTAGTGTGTTGCTTGGCTAAATACTAAAGCCCGTTTACCTTGTCCCTGATCCAAGCTTCCACTTGGTCCACCTTCTGGAGAAATTCTAGGAAGTCCCGACTGTCTTCCAGCATTTTTCCACGAGCAGCAACAGCTCTCTTCAACTTCTCCCAATGCTCCTGAAGCAAGCGGACTTGGCGACGGATCTCTCCTGACTTTGGGTGGTCTTTTGATATCAAGGCTTCTCCTTTCTTCACATTCAGCAAAAGACATTAGAAATTACAATTGCTACTAATTTTTAAGGGGCGTATCGTGGTACATGACCTTTCTAAAAGGATTCTCTCACTTTCCTAACCTGGACTGCACAACAGATTACTAATATAAATTCTTATCACCCAAATAATACAGCTCAGCTGGAAATCTTCTACGTTTGGAAGTAATCTAGAATCACAGAAGACTAGGATTCAAATATTCCCCTGCCAAGAATGACATTCATGGAGTGGGAGAACCAAGAGAGGTTTTACAGATGACTGCACCTTTCAGCCGTATGATTCACCCAGTTTCAACATAAATATTCACAAGTTGGGCTTGAAATCCTATTTACCTTTTGTAGGACTAATCCCCCCAGGCAAGGAAGAAGTCAGTGATATTTTTAGATCTATAAGGAAATGTATTCAGACTATAAGGAAAGATGGAATCCCCCTGGCTAGAACAATTAACATATTTCCCTGTTGTAGATTAACAGCATTAGATTTCCATGGCATAGCAATTGGGTTCTTGTCCCACAAGTAGGATAATTGATACAAAAGTCATGATCTACTCTTCCTTTATGTTTTGTCTCTCTGTCCTTGTTTGGATAAGCAACAATAATCTGTAAAAACAGTACCAGAGTGACAGAATTACCTTATTAACAGCTGTGATGATTTCTTCATTTGCTAAAATCTCTGCCTCAAAGACCTGATGTTTCTGCAGCAGCTTCAGTTTGTCCTGCAGATTGCTGGGGTCTTGTATGGAAGGATCCTCTAACTTCTGCATGCGCTCAGCAATCCAGTCTTCTGCCTGCAGCAGTGTGAGGTGTCCAAGTTAGCATGACAAGTACACGAGATCCTGGGGCCTCCTCCCAGGACATGTCATTATTCTGTGCCTGTGCTAGGCAGATTGAGCTGAGAGCTTGACAACTGGGGTGGCTCTCCAGTTTCTGAATTATTCTACTTGATAGGAAATGAAAGTAGGGAGGAATTAAACTGATTTTTATCTGACCACAACAGTAATGAAGAATTCCTTGAGTGCTTCAGATTTTTTCACAAGCTGTAAACAGATTATACACAAAGAATCCTTGAGCAGATATTAAGCCTTGACATGGTAGACATTTACAATGAGATTGTGACTGTTGAGTCTTGGGATATAGGGGGCTCTGAGTTTCATCTCATATCTCTGCCATTGACCTGCCTTTGAGCTGGGTTAAGATTCCTTAGAATTCTGTACCTCACCTATAAAACAGCACTAACATTTCCTGATCTCTGTGATGTTGTGAGATGTAAATGGAAAATGCAAAGTAAATAAAGGCTTACTGATGAGGCCAAGCACTAGTTAGATTATTTGAAGGGAAATACAACTCTTATTGCTCATATACTTCATAAACTTCAAAATGGTCTGGTCAGGAGTATCAGATTCAGATAAGCAGATCTGTGAGAGCTGACTACGCAAGGATTATGTGTTCCTCCTAGGAAATTTTTTTTTAGGAGATTTAAATGAATACAGAATAAAACGGACAACAAAATTTTCCATAAAATCTTATGAACTTCAGCATTTAGCACTGAAGGAACTATTTTCTATCCTTCAAATCATGACATAATGTTGCAACTGATCCTGTTTTCCTCAGAGCACTGAAGTAATGCAATGTTTTGACAACACATGATCAGCAAATTGAAGGCAGCTTTATTAGATTCAAAGCATTTGTGACCTGCTTGTGAAACTGTGTGCTACGTGTACACAAGACTTGACAACTGGAGGATTTTCTCAGTTAATTAATGATTTGAAGTGTTGTTTCAGCTGCTGAAATTCTATAAACGAAAACAGAAATAGCTTTCACTAGCAGCATGCTCTCCAGAAACTGTTTCCCTCCAAAGCACAGTTAGAAACACAAACAGGAACCTTATGTCAAGGTTGCCCAGGAGAACACATTGTCATCTGCCGTTTGATTTCTGACACCCTCCATAATGGCCTTCTCCCACTACCTAGCCACACATTAACTCTTCAATGTCAATGGAGTGACTCTTCATGTGAATAGTAGAGGCTCATGCATACAGTTTGAATGAGAAACTAATGAATCTCCTGTATATAGCCACTTACAGGTTGATTTTTCTTCTACTTTTTAATTAGAAGAAATGGCTTAATGACAGACTCAACATCTCCACTCTTAGTGGCTTGGTTTATTTTAAGACTTACTTAAGATGGCTCTTGAGAGTGAGATCCTTCTGGCCCCATATACACATTTAGATGTGAAGTAAAACTGTCTATTGTCCTATGATCTTTCTATGGAAAGACTTAATGGTTGTCTGGGTAGGCATTTTCATTTCACTGAAGACAATCACAAGAAAAGTGTTATGCTCAGTGCAGGGACACGAGACCAGTCTTATTTCTATGGGACTCATAAAAAGTGAGGGCACTATCAATTTAGAAAGATACATTTTCAAAATATCAGTTACTTTAACCTCATAAGCACATACTGGCCTTCTAAGCAGACTATATGCTGTTGAGTTCTCCATCCTCTCATCAGTAATCACATACTGATACCTTTGTAATAATGTGTGCAGCCTCCTGTGTAATGACTTCTGGAGAATAACTATGAGACTTTTAATGATTACAGTGATCACTAATTTCTGCTGATGCAAAAATTCTGTTTGATCAATAGAAATTACTCATCATGCTTGCAGGAAGGAGAGTTTTTGGAGGAGTGGGACCTGACCTATGGGTCTTATCCTTTTAATACGTAAGAATAAACAATGACCTAATTGATTTCACAACTAAACTCAAAACTCATCTCTGAATTTAGCTTCCCAGTGGGGACAATTCTCATTTATGAATGTGTACACACAGAGAACATCAGACATCAAATTAAACATTCAATTCTACCCAGCAAACAGAAAGAAATATATTGCTGTAAGATTTTTTAATTTTTGTTTTTAATTCATTGGTGGTATTCACATTCTACAGCAGTGGGCAATGAACTTGGATTGACAAGGTAAATGAGCATATAACCTGAGAGCAAAAACTCTCTAAAGAACTCTTGGATGAATTTACATGGAGAAAGTGAATGAGAAGGGGAAATGTTCCTCACTATGTAGGGCCAGATCCTCTGCTTTAACCATGTGATTCAAGAAAGAGGATCCCAGTCTAAGCACTGATTTGACAATTACAGGGGGATGGGAAGAAATGCATAAGTATTCCTACCTAATGGGCTGATTGTATCTCTAGAAGAGCAGTGACAGTTTTTCTGCCAGAGAGGATGTTTGCAGTCCTGTGAACTTTCTGTCAGAGGTACACTGCTCTTTTGAATATATTAGCACTGGGCAATGCCCCATCTACTCCATCCACTCCCCTCTGTTAGTCCAAAAGCTGGACAGACCATTAGTGGTGGAGTTCCATTACTTTCATATAATATGATGTTAAAAGTATAGCCAAATAGTACAAGTTAATGTTTGGTGAATAAATACTTTCTGATAAAGTTTATTTAAAAAAGAAAAAAAGCAGTGTGGATCTGGCTTTGTAGTGTGGCCAAGCAAGAGGTTATTTAAACACCTGACTATTTGGGATGAGTGGGGGGAGCTTCAAACATGCTATACTGTAAATGGAAATTTAGCAGCCATTTATTCCTTAGGGTATTCTTTTTCTTTGAAAAAAAAAAAAAAAAAGAAGGAGACATTTTGTTGCCAGCAGCAGCTGTGTTACAGGCATTCATTCTCCTTTGGCAACAATCATAATTTGGCCTATGTCAGGCCACATATATTTTCATGGGCTGCAGAAGGGGTGGATACCAAACTAGCAGGAGTGTTTGCAAATGTCCCCTGGGCCTGTGTGCTCTTGTTTACGCCAGCACACTGGATATGCTAGCACAGTTTCAGTCACACACGTTGTGCTGCCCTTTGAAAGACTGACCTACTAGGCCTTTCCAACAGTAGTGCCAGAAGAGGAGCTACTCAGTTATGGGACTAAGGCCAGAACAGGAGACAGAGACCAACATATCCTGCAAAGACCAATCTACATTAGCTGAAGAGCTATGTTAAGTTACAGAAGTGTTTTGAAAGCCTTCAGTGAACATTCACTAATAAAACCTGGTGCCCAGGCCATAATGTTTTCTACTTTGTATTCACCCTGATTTGAAATACAGGGAACGTATGTAGTAGCTTGCAGTTTTCCTTTTATTTGCTTTATTTTAGCAGAGCTTTTGATGAGTAAAGCAGCTGTAAGGGGCACAATGCCACAACAGTATTACAGTAACAGCAGTGGCATTGGAGCACCCCTTTGCATGGGAGTGGCAGGAGTTGCCATATCAGAGGATATCATCCATCCACCTAATAATGTCTGGCAAGAGTGAGCACTTCATCCAGTAGAGGTACCCAGTTCCTCTGCCTTCCATCCCCATCCCAGTCTAAAATGCCCTTACCTCCTCCAAGTTCTGGTAGAAAACTGCCAGAAGAAGGGCAGTCTGCAGCTTTTCTCTCCTACTCTGGGACAGATCCTTTATCTGATTCTTCCTCTCATGAATGACATTCAGTTTGTGCTGAATCTTTCGTCCTTCCAGTCCATCAGCCTTTTCCAGCCTGCTTGCCTGTTCTTGAAGAGACATCATCTGAGGAGGCAACAAATCTGAAATTACTTTTATGCTTCCAAGTGGTGTGAAAGAAACAAAATTCAAGATCCTTTCCATAGCTAAAGATTTTCCTTTTTTTCTGTAATGAACCAAGAGCAGCAGGGACAAGTTAACCAGCATTCCTCCTCACCTTGTACTGTGTTACACCTATAAGATTATTGTCATTGGTCCCAGTGGTACATCTGGGCTACTCAAATGAATTGAAGCTGTAGCTCCAGGAGTCCCTATGCCACTCTGATCATCTGGTGCAAGGAATCATGGAGCAAGCATGACACCCATGAGTGGTCAGGTTTTATTTTTTTGTGGAAATCAGGTGTTGGAAGGTAGCTCTCAAAATGAGCAATCTGTCTGGCAGGGAACTGTCACGAGTTCTTGGAACTCATTCCTTCTGGGGAGCCCAGGCACAGCCCCAAGCTGGACTTTAGCCCTAGCCTGAGTGAGTTAGAGCAGTGGCCATCAATCAGGCAGATTCATTTATGTGCAAGTGAGCAATTTTGACATCCATAATACAATATGGTCTGCTTTAAATATTTCTTGTAAGTCCCACTCTTTAATATACTGAGTGGTTTTCCTATCTGCTGCAAGACAATACAGGCAGGACTTGGGCATGGAGTGTTTTAACACTTGTTCTCCAGTGCTTTGCCTCTTACTTGTCTAGGCTTCCCCACTTTCCCTTTGGTTCAAGCATACCAGGCACATCATGCCTGTCATCAATTCAATGTGTTACCATATTAAAAAAAATAAAAATAAAACATATATATAAAAAATGCTAGCCCATGGGCTAGTAGAATATTTGTTGATTTTTGTACCTTCTCATCCTGTGATGCCAGAAGCTTCTCAAATGCCTCATGTTTCCTTATCTGTTGCTCTACTTCATCTACAGAGCTTCCGAGGTCACTGCTTTTCAAATAAATCTGTAAGAAAAAAACCCGTATTTTTCTCAGCGGATTAGTTTTCACATAAACTTGACTCATAAATGGGAGAAGACTTATTAACTCTGTTGCTGAGAGTACGTTTGAGAGGTACAAAAAGGAACAGCAGACAACTGAAACTGGAAATTAATTAGTAGAACTCCATGGTCTTGAGCAAGAAAGAGAAGCATTAACAGACTCAGCTGAAGAAAGTGACCTGTCACTGCTTGTCGTAATCACAGAGTCACAAGGCAGTGAATTCCAAAGGTCTAAACCATCCTTGTTATTTCAAGCAAGATCACCCTTGTGTCTGACAATATCCATGTGATTCCTTCTCAGAAGAGTTCCCATAACAGAGACTTCACAGCCTCCGTGGGCAATATATTCCAGTGCTTCATTACCTTAGCTTCATTACCTTAAATTAGTAGGATTTTATAAATATTTAGTCTGAAAATGTATGGCTAACACTACACCTCTTTATAGACTGCCCTCTTCATCACACAAAGGATGATCATTCCTTTTACATTTGCTTTAGCCTTGTACATATTTGTAGAGTTTTTTATATTGGGATTTCTGCCTTCTCTAGGCTAAAACTACACTGATCTGATCAATTATTCCACAACAGCTGTGGTCTTCTTGATCCTGTTTATTTTTATTTCTCTCCTCTGGGTTTTCTCCATTTCTTCTTATTTTGAAACTTCATGCAATAACTGTTGATAAGCAATAAGTCTGCCAGAGTGAAGGCTGTGAACACATCAGAGTGCTGATATGTGCCTTCTGAGCTGCAATCTTCAGCATGTGTCTGTATATAGTGCTACTCTTTTATAAAATACCATGAACTAAATTTCACCTTGCAATCTACTGGAAGCTTCCGGGAGCTTTATAGAAGAACTGTTGTCAGGCCAGTTTGTCCCTATTCTGTATTTAAGCAGCTGATCATTCCAGAAAAATGTCATAGCTTGCACCTGTACCAAGTGCATTGCATCTGTTATTTTTTCAGGCTGTCTTTTCAACTTGTCTGCATTAATTTTATTAATTAATTATTAATGAATAAATAAAAATTAATTAAGAATTGTCTGTTCTGCCAGTCTCTGCTACAGAAAGACTTTAGTCTAAAATAACAAATGCAGTTTTAAGGAAACTGACCTCTGCACTATTTGTTTTTAACACTGTGAGAACCTTTTCCAATTAATCCAACTAATCTCTGTGGCACTGCAGTGTTTCCTAATCTGTTCTGGTGTTAAGAAAACTGACTGCCCAGTTACTTTGGCCATGCATTCTATTATATTCAGTTTTGCCAAATGCAGAAGAATAAACAATGTAGTTACCTATTATCAAGAAAAAAACAATGCTTTTCTGCAGACCAATAGGAATTTATTCTTTTCCAGTGGATTTAATTGCCCACAGTTTTTTCTTATTCAATGATCAGACAACAACAGGGCAAAACCCCCACTTAGAGGCTCTAGTGTGACAAGAGCAAAAATTACGCGTGGACAAGGTTCAATGGAGTGACTATGACTGGAGAGACTTGGTGAAATCAGACTGCTGTGAGGGATTGCATTTATCAGCAGTGTGGTATGTGTAATCCATTTTGTGAGCTCATGGAATTATAAGTATTTGGATGAGGATGAGAATTTCCAACCTGTAACTACCTGAGTAAAGTGCAATTAGTGGAGATGAAGAGGAATTTGAGATCAGTGACACAGTGTGAAATAATTAAGAGGCAGGAAAGAAACAGAATAGAATCAGTGAAACAACACAACTGCTGATAGTTTCAGAAAAGGGCTGGTAAAGGACTTAGGTAAATCTGTGCCTTAGGACTACAGATATGCACAGGAAAAATAACATCTGGAGAGATCTCTCTTGCTTTGCAAAACATTACAGTTTTATAGCAGTCTTACAGAGTGTTTTTTATGAGAGGTAAAAGATATTCTTTGGCAGCTACTTTAGAAAACCAGTCATAATGTTCATTTTCTGCACAGAAGGATTGGATTACTGTTTAACCCCACAGGGCATTTTCTGAAGGAGAGGTTTCCCAAGCATGAACACATGTGCAAGGTAATACACACCTACTTGTCAGGATCTGAATGCATTAACAGGCTCTGGTGGTTCTGACTGTCCCTCAGGGCAGACTCCCTGCTCTGATCTGGGGGTGACTCTGAGGCTCAGCCCTGGCCACCAGCCCTGAATGAGCTTCACCAAGAGCAGGTCTGAGCCCTGCCCCAGTTCTCCTGGACAGACCCCACATTTCGGTCATTACCTCACTTTGATGCTTTGATCTTCTGCTGGTTGATGGGTTTTTTTACTGCTGCCACCACTCAGCCTCCTTGGCAGCTGTGGATAAGAGCACTGACAGCCAGAGGTGGCCTGATGCTCTGGTCCATTTTTTTGGGAGCGCATATTTTGCATATACAGAAAAATTCACAGAAGAATACCATACCCAGGCTAGATGTTCAAACTTCTCTATACCAATCCATGCCAAATATCAGAAGAAATGTGAATAAAACCCAACACGGTAATCACTGCCACTCTACAACAGGCCTAAGTTTATAGCAAGTCTGGCCCACTAATCACCAAGATGCCTAAAGAAATACATCAATGCCCCTCCTATGCCTTTGTCTGTTAAATACAACCCCCATCAGAAGGCAGATACTCTGTCATTCAAACTTTAATCCTTTGATCTATCCTACTCATCAAGTATGAAATTATATATATATATATTTTAGAGTGTTGTTGGATATTGTTTGCTCTTTTGAAGAAAGATCTTCACATTTGTGGGCCTCAGGTCTGTCCACTGTAATGCTTTATTAAACCACTTATAATAGCCATCTATACTTATACCACTGTTACTAATGTGGAAATAAAAGGTTACCAACTGAATCTAACTCACTGCTGTTTGGGTTACACAAACATAAAGTCGCAAGCTGCATCTCTATTTTGATGTTTTAAACATTGCTTTAAAAATACTGTAGCTTCTTCACATATTTTGTGGATTATCTACCATTTTTGGTCAAGCAGGATTTACCTCCAGGACTTTTATTTAGTAACTCTTAGCAGTGGAATTGATACATGAAGAAACGGTCAACTATTCATTTTCCTGCTTGTATATATGTGATGGAAGAAAAAGGCAATAGGTATCTACTGGTAAAGATGGTTACTTTCCTTGGAGAAAGAGAACAGAGACATCTGAGAGCAGGGGTGTGGGGAGGTGAGCCATAAACAGCTGCCACTGGAGCGCTCAATGCCTTGCTCACACTGAAAATCACTAAACACAAACGAACATTCAAACTCAAATCCTTTCAGATGTGGGAAAAAGTCCTCCTGGCTTTTGAAAGCTTTGGACCAAATTCTCCAAGCAGAAGCCTGTGCAAATGCTCGTTGGAACCAAGGTTTTCCTAGTGAGAAAGAAAACTGCTGCAAGAAAAGAAAATTACTGCCAAAGGAAAGTGGCTGCATACATTACAGGAGAGCCAATTGCATCACACTCAGAAGATGGCAGCCCCTGTAGCACTAACTGTGCAGCTTGGGGATCTGCTAGGGTAAAAATTTTCCATCCCATTCATCTTTTAAACAGAAATCTTATGACAACCATTGCTAGAATCAGAACCACAGTATTTTTTTCATTTAAGTATTTGTTATACCCATCTGAAAGCAGAATGAAAATTGGGTCCCATGCCACAATGCTGGCCTGTGGCCAGCTACATCACTGTCTGGCAGGTTTTTAGACAGATCCCCAAACTCCTGCTTTGAACGAGACACACTGATTTCAAATACAGAACACTGCATAGCTCTCCTCAGGTAACCTTCAAGCAAACAGCAAATATAAACCTCCTCTTAAGTTTGTTTCTATTAAGAATCATGGCCCATCATCAGGAATTTTGCTCACCCATAAGAAGTACTGAAGACTTGGCCCCTCACTACAAAATGGACTCATTTTAAAGTGAAGACTTGCAAACCACAAAGTGGTTTTTGAAATTTTTGAGATTTTAAATGGAGAATAGAACAAATAGTCAAGTTATTAACAATGTTAAGCATAGAAATGAAGGTTTTAACCCTACTGAACTAGAGTTTTTCTCTACTTTTGAGCTCACTGGATAATTTTTGACACAATGTCATAAGAACTCTTGCATACAGGTTAATGCAGAACTAAAAGCAAAGTTCAATTTAAAAGAAATCATTTTAAATAAAACAGTAATATATACACACTTACATGACAGCATATGCCAGTTTTAGCTTTTGGAGAAATACTGAAAGAAACATTTTAATCATTAGCAAAACTATGTTCTCTGGATGCCACAACTTCACATTTATACATACTGGAAGCTGACATAGTCCCAAAAGTAATTTGTATTCAAGAAGACCAGGTTTTCTTTCTCTAGAATAAAATTTATTTTAAGTATTTCTGCAAATTCACTGGGTCTTCACAGTATAACAAGCCCCACAGATTTTGCCCCTCACTGCCTGCCCTTGGCTTGCTGCTGAGATTGCTGGAATTCCACAAAAAATCTCTGTGCTCTAAACATGCACTAAAACCCTGAATTATTCCCAGTTTTAAAAGCCTTCACTTAAAGCATGTAATCAAGTCCAAACTATCTACCCAGCTACATAACAACAAAGTTTGATTTGACTTGATTCTGGTAAATAAAAAAAAAATTTAAAAAATTGAAACTTGTTTTAGCAAAGTAAATAAATGTGCTTGATACCATTACTATATATGGTTCACAAAAATGTGGTACTATGCCTCATTTCAGTAAAAGTTATAATAAAGTATCATACTATAACCATAAGCAGAATAAAACACACTGAAGTTGTTTACAAAAAGTAAACATACACTTTTTCTATCGTACTGACACCACTGTATTATTGGTGCTTCTCCTTACAGTCTTTATGCAAAATTCTAATGTTAAATATATTTAAAATTTCCTTCCCTCCTCCTACTGCATGCTGTGCCATTTGTATAAGAATATAATTATCTGATATTGGAAATGTAAATGGGAAAACCACAGAGATAAGATAGCAATGTTTTTTGTTTCCCATAACTGCAATAATTCCTTCCTCACACCTATCTCCTTCTTCAAAATTCACAAACTTGATTCCTATCCTTGTAAGTAGTAGGTATTGGACCAGAATCTTATGCCCATACAACATCATCATTAAAATATTTACTTATGAACCATTTGTCTGAAGGCAGACTATATTCTTTTTAAATTCCATATTGTTTCACTGCTACAGACATTGCTGGGATATCCAAATTTGAAAAGCTATGGACTCCAAATTCTCTTCATTTCCCCCAGGAAAGGGCAGTACCTCTCCTTTTCTATGAAGGGAATGAAAGTGATTTCTTTCTATGCACTTAAATCTTTTGGGTTTTAAAAACAAGTATTACTTTTAAAAGATAGAAACTTAGGAATGAACCATTTAGAAATACAGCAAATTTGACAAGTAAGAAGATGAAACCAATGAAAGAAGTAAGAAAAACTACACTGAGCATTAGCTCCAGGTCCTGGGCTGACTAGCAGAGAAGAAAACCAGTTCTTAGCTCTGAAGTCGTGAACCTTCAAACTGCTGAGCACTATGGCCCAGTCATGCAAAATCTGTAAGCACTTGCATGTCATGTTAACAACAGTACTCTAATGGTTAAAATGAAACACTTGTTGAGTGCTCATTCAGATCGGAGTGCTTATTGTCGTTTAGGATGGATCGAGCTCTCTCTGCAGCCTCGGTGATGGCCAAACATGAGTAGCTTTCTCATTGTCCCATAAGTCATTTCTAGGGAGCTGGAACATGGCAGGAAGCATACAAATAGAAATCCACATGGCTTGATTAAATACAATTTAGATCTTCTGTTTGCAGATGTTCCTAGAATGGAAAGGAAATCTTCACCACTCTCCTTCCAGATCCAAAGGATGCAATGTTGACAGCGATAGATGGACACCCTGCACCCTCCATGTCTCTGCGAGCTGAAGACGTGGTGTGAGCTGGTGTGTTTGTCAAAAGGTTGTCAATACATATGCTTTCCACGGCATGTGTTTCCTGGGAAGGTCTCAAACCAGGTCTCGCCCAATGGCTAGAAAGCAATCCCGAGCAGCAAACTGGGTTCACTGATAGAGAGAGGCCAGCCCCAATCTCCACAGGGTGGAAGGCTGGACCAGCTATATCTGTATCATGTGTTTTGATAAAGACTGTTGAACTTGGGCTTCTTCTAAATTCTCTTATCACCTGGATAGGCATAGTGGTCCAAGGGGTGGCAAGTATCAGGGTGATTTTGGAAACCTTGTGGTGAGCAGGTGTTAGACCATCACATGGAGTCTTCCTAAACTCTGTCCTAGATGAAGGGTAATTCTGAAAGACAATCAGGTCTGGATTGCTCATGACCTCATTCCCATTAGCTGAATTTTCTCTTGTAGTCAGCACAGCTGGGGACAGCCACATATCTCTGGAGACACACTGTTGGGGAAGGCCAGGATACTTGGAGGAAGTCACATGAAATCTTGTTATTTGAAGTGCTGGAGACCCATCTGAAGGGAAGCCTTGTTTTGGCTTCTGATATCCTGTTGGAAGATCAGTTGGAGTTTCAGGCACCTTCTTTAATTGTGGCATGATCAGACTTGAATGAGCATGACTGCTTCCATAGGAATCTGCTCGAAAAGGCTTTATCATCAGGCTGCACGTTGAAATGTAAAGCTTCATTGAAGTGTGGAGGTCTGACATTTGGACATTGCATTGGCTACAGCCTTGTTGGGATGAGAGAGAATCACAGGGTCCCAGGGATGCATGCAGGTTTTTGCTGTGGAGTGTAGAAACAGCTGGAATAGTAGACAGATCAACATCTAGGCGTGATGTCCAGCTTGGCGGAGATTTACAGGAAAGGCCACCAGAGGGCAAAGACAGACCAAGCTTCAAGAGATTGTTTTTTTGAGGAGAAATACGATGAACACTTTTTTCTCTTTCTGAATATTGCTTGTAAGATGCAGATGTTGACTGAATGCCAGACCCCTCATATCCATGGCCCCAAGGATCCTTGCAAACACTGGAACACGTGGACGACTCATCGGAAGAACTGACACAGTGACTAGCGCTCCCAAAACCCTTCATCTGGTGTGTGTGTGCCAGGATGACATCTAGCCTTGAACAGTAAGCTCCAGAAGACACGGTGCATGGTGGTGAGCTGGCATTTCCTGGAGCAAGCTCTGCAACTGATTGACCAGTAGGAGGATGCCATGCTGATGCTGGCATCTTTTGGAAAGGCCTGTTCTGCACAGCAGATTCAAAGTGAGGAGCTGGGGTCATTCTACTGGAAGACAGGATGACTTCCACAGTGGAGACATAGGTTGCAGAGGAAGGTTTGCAGCGATGGTCCCTGTATGACATTCTGAAGTTTAGTTCTAAATGATGCAAAAACCAAAGCCACAGAAGCTTGCCTTTCCCCCTGTGTTTAAAACCAACTCCTAATCCTTTTTCCTTTGGCACTGGAAATTTCCATTCTTCCTCTGAAGCAAAGGAATGAGAGATGAATAAACATTCTCCAGGAAAAAATAAAAAGAACTAAAAAAACCTACATTCAAACCAAAAAATCTCAGCTCTTCTAATTCTGCTACCACCTCTTGTCACGTCTGCAAAGCGATATGAGTGTGGGATGGGCAGAAAGATAAATTATGGAGCATACAGCTCTGCTCCCCGAGCATTCTGACAGCGAGACTGCAGACAGAGTAGGAGGGAGCCAAAAGTGCCTGCCAGAGACAGCCTGCGAACTCGCTGTTATTTCATCTGGGAAAAAAAGGAAAGCAGCTAACCTGAGCCATGGATCTGCTGCCGTGAAGAGATCAGAACAGAGCAGAGTGTACTAGACACTATTTCTGCTCAAAGTAAAAATGACTTTTTTCCTTCTTTCTCTTTTTCAGCAGTTGCTTGTCTGCACTCTGAATGGCGAGATCTCAGTTTGCAGGTCTTACAAGAGTTTCCTATGAAAGCTCCATGTGATGGCATAATTGAATTCATTAAAAAAAAAAATTAAAAAGATAGATGTTTGCCTAATTTTCTACACATGTGCTCTGTTTTCTTTAGCATAGAACAATGCTAGACTATATTCTGCAGAAATCTTTTGAAGGTTTAAGTAACTTGGATGTAATATAAGATGCTGGCTTAAAGTCAAATGTGTCACAGTGGCACATACAGCAAATGAAAGAGCAGTTCTCAGCAGCAGTTTTTAGTTTAAAAGACTTCTCTGCTACCTTCTTCCTTCCCCTGTTCCCTGCTGCTGGGGAGACGTTTTGTCTAAGGCATATGAAGTACTGAGAAAATAAAATTAAAAAATCATGGCATGGCAGAAGCTGCTTTCTTAGACATGTTTTGCAGACCTACAAAGTACATAACTGAGCTTTGTCTCAAACACAAAAGTCAGAAGAAACACAAGGGGTGGAGTGTTTGCTTATATTTGTTTGCTTGATAGGAATAATTTTTGAATGTGTATTTCCTTTTGTCCTTTCTGAAAAGAGCAAATGACAAAATTGCCACTGGCAAAGTGGTTTGAGTCTTCAACTGATGCCTTGGATGAGTTTCTAAAAAAAATACGTTTGAAAGAACTGCTTTCCTACCATCCTGCCTGTCTCCCTAGGGAGCAGAGTTTGCATCACTATGCAGCCACATTTTAATTCCATAGAGTAGTTACAGAGCTCCATCCAATAGCAATAGATTTCTCTTCCAATTGTTCTTCAAATACAGAGAAATTAAATACAAGTACTGACTAAGGAACCTCACTTCACTGTCAATTTGTATATACTGATCCAAATGGCACACGGTGGCAGCTGTGAAAGACAGCTTTGCAGTTCTTGAAATTTCTCCCTCGTTTAGGTGGGAATTCTGCAGCACAGGAATAACCTGTTAGAAGAATGATCACCCCTAGAGATGAGAGAACAAAAACAATGGTGTATATTCTGGGAAAGCAGGATTTCTGGCTGTAGAGGAATCGCAGCAGTGTTGCCATTTCTATCCAGGGCCAGGCTGATGCATTTCATATTCAGGACGCACTACAATCCAGTAGAAGGTAAATACCTTCCTGTTTTTCCATGAACAGCAAGAACAGAACCTCTTCCTGCAATTATTTGCTTTCTTTACTGATTTCACCACATAAATTCTTCAAAGGATAACTTGTTTTTATGTAAACACATATAGTTTGTCTTCTCAGCAGCTTAATAGCTGAAATTTGCATCACTCTGTGTTTATACTCAATGTGGAACAACTGCTGTCAATATTGAGGTGATCCCCAACATTACCAGGTTTCAAATCACTAAAATTGATTTAAAAATAGAAAAATATGATTTCAGATGAGCAGGGAGCAGTGGAAGTTGTGAAGCACAGCTGAGATGTGCTTTCACCAAAACCCTTTAGTTCTGAAGGAAGGTGATGCCTCTTCTTCATGGTACTTTTGCTGAGTGTCAGCTCTGAGTTAATAGTAACATGAAAAGAATGAACAACACAGGTGTGAATCATTATAACGGTAGAAAGTCAGTAATTCCTGAAACAAGAAGCTGTTCACAGTACTGGCGTAATGGTACATCCAGAGTAGTGAGAGTTGAAACTCATCCTGAATGCACACAGCCCATTGGGGATCTTTTTGTTTGTATCCTTGGATATGGACCAATTCAGCATCTCTTCTTCCCACCTAACAATACTTTTAAATTTCCTGGATTAAACTGGAGCACTAATTCATAACAGTCTCTTCTGGGCATTGTGATACCCTCGTGGTGGTAGGGACTGTGTTGGTTAACGAGGAGACATATGGCTGGCTGTGATATCGAGATTACTAATTTAGAAAGCCATGGCATTCTGTAATTTCTCTGCTATATTGCAGGTAGATACTTGGTCACCAATTGCAGTGTGAGAGCGAATTGTCTGTATGGTCACACCATTTTTCCATTTAATAACAGGAACTCTGTGAGCATGCCACTATAATTCTTTACACGCACAGGACTCTAACAGAACAAACAGTTATTCAGCCAGTTGTAGTCTACAAAGGATTAAACATCAGCAAAAATGAGAAACAAAAGGTTTTTGCATCTTCTTTCCATAGCTAGTGTGCTCTTTCCAATCTGAGCAGCTTGGTTTCAGGGTTTTTTTATAAGTCAGGTGCAGAAGGTGGTGAAGGGACCATATGCATGTGATGAGCATGTGACAACTGTGGCTCCTTCATTCTCCATACCTGCTTGGACAACACCAACTTTTTATCATTCCCCTCTGCTTATTTTCTTGTCATTCTTGACTCCAAAACCTTGTCTGTGTGCATGGCTGTTGGAACGGACAGCCGAATATTCATGTTCTACTGCTACACTTTCTAAACACTTAGTGACAGTGTGGAAAACAGAGTACCAGACTCTTTGGAAGTTCATTGAGACAATACTATGAGAGAAAAATTCAGATAACAGAACTGCCCTGTGTGGTCCTCAAGGTCACAGTATTCATTCTCAGGCTTTGCTTTGACTGAAGAAAGTTGTGGTGGGAGGCAGGCACTGTGACTTACCCCACCGAGACAGCTTACCCGGTCTATGATGAACACCCACCCCTTTAGTGGCAGTCTACCTCACAGCATATGGCAATGGTAAAGTCATCTGAACAAAGGAGTAATATCAAATTCTGTTTACCTGTAGAAAGTGTGCTGGGGTGTACCAGATATGCAGGGGCATTACCCTTTCATGTAAGAGTAATACAGTCTTTTGCAACTGAGGGATAAGGAGACACACTAAGCCACAGTAGCTTCCTACACATGTAACTCCGAAGTATACAGAGTAAAGCAGTTGCAACAGTGACAGTGCCTCTGTCTCAGCACGTTGGCTCATGTCCATTTCATAAAAAGAAAAAAATGCAGTGGCCAAACTTTTGTAGAGTTGACAATTTCCCTGATGAGCTCCCATGCAGGAGTTTAACAATGATGTACCACTGCTTGGTAGAGAATTGAGATAGATATAATGCAAATCATGCAATTTGTTAATGAAGCAACAACAGTGGGCACAGCTATGTAATATTTTACTCAAAAACATGAACCTAGGTGGAACTCTGTTTCATATTTCATCACAAACTCAAGAATGCAGGTCACGCTTGCCAAGACTGCCAATTGTAGGGAATTGTGAAGACCTGCATTTCCTTCAAGGAATGAGTAGCAGAAAGCTCCAGGCCCATGTGCCATGAAGGGTTAAGCATCACTGCATGGCACAGCGGTGGGTCAGTTTTCAAAAAGAGTCAGTGCCAGTGGCAAAGCGCTTGTGGAAAATACTGCTCAGCACAGGCTGAGAGCCATTATATTTTTCTGTCAGTGATCTTGGAGAATTAAGGTTTATTTTTCCTTAATGAGAAGTGACCCAGAGGTACAATGTCCTTCAGTATTGCATCAATCCTTCAGTTTGGCACCCTTCAAACCACTGATGTGGTTTGCATACCAAGACACAGCATAGCTACAGCAATCTATCAATTCATGAATTTGCAGAGCAACTGCATTGTTTTCTAACAGCAAATGTCAGACCTTGAGCTGGAACCTTTTTAAATAGTTACATGAATCAAAGACAGTTCAAGAAAGACTAAACATAATTTAATAATGATGAAAAAAAATCTGTTTTAAGAGCTGCAAAATGATGGTAATAAGAACATCCTTCTGTCTCTGCATTAGTTTTATCTTCCCTCTCTTTTCACGGGGGCCTTTTTCACAAGCTCATCTTTCTCTACTGCATCAGACAGAAATGAATACTCCTTACAAATTCTTTCATACTTGTTCTACACAGTGCTATTAATGCCCTTGCAGAACTGAGAAGTCAATTCACTTTCCTGTGTTAACTCACACTGCCAACATCCATTTTCCACTACTTGCATTTTCCCAGCCTGAGATCAGGTTTCCAGCAACACCTGCAAAGTAAACTCCCTTCAATCCCACTTTTCAATTTCCCTTCTCTTTGAGGCCTATGAAACAATTTGCCAATGTTAAGCAGTTGGTATGCTGAGGTCTCTTTATAACGAGGACTAATATTGGACTCTTGTCTCTCTCTTCTGTTGTGACTCTCGTATGTTAGCTCTCACGTTTATTTGCAATGAATTATCTTTCAGGTAAGGATTATCTGGTTTTTTCTGGTTCCACACTTAAGCCCCATAAAAAAGGTGGGGCCCTTGTACATTGCTACAGTCTTCAAGTGATACCACAATGCAAATTATAACAATAAAAAAGTGTGTACACACCGACCCAAGGATTTTAAGCTGTAGGTGAACAGTAGTGCCCCTTTTAGTTTGAAAGATTTTATACGATTGAAGAGTTTACCTGCTTATTTCAAGTTTATAATTCACTCACCCTCTGTGAGTTCAGGAGCATGTCCAGGTGATCCCAATCCTTGTAGAACATTTGTTCTTGGTGTATTTTCTCCAGCCACTCCTTCTTCTGTTTCCACACATTGTATACATTTTCCTTCTCTTTCAACAAAGCCTGTAGCTTCTGCTCAATCTGAACATAATCCAATGAAAAAGTCATGTTAGTCTTTATATCCCAGGGATCAGGGTAAGATGAAATGAAAAAGGATTAGATGGAGTGGTGAATAATCTCCTTAAATTGCAACAAAATTATTAAGCAGGAAAAAAAAAGGTAGAACAAGTTCTTGCAATTCTATTTGAGCAGAGGGATAACCAGAGGTGCCTCATTTCAGCAATGGTGAAGTTCTTACAGCGTAAACAGCAGTCCAAGCCAAGAGCAACGAAAGGTAACTGTTCCCCTTCTAAAATCAGATCCTATTTTTCCATTATCTTTAGTCATTAATAGGGTCATTATAGCACTTCAAATTTTTATGGGACAGATATTAAACCAAATTATCGACATAGCATATTCTCCTAGTTAGTGAATATATGCCTCAGTGTTAGTTAATATAATTTCAGCTTCCAAGCTTTGTAAATCCGCAGGCCTTCTATAAAATACTTTTTCCTCCATTTTTCTACAGGCTTTAGAGTTAGCAAGATTGCTAGTTACTATAGTAATAAATTAAAATATTCAACAAACTTTCAAGAAGTAGCTTGGTGAGATGGAAGAATAATTTGCATGAACTCTGCAGTTTTCTGAAGATATTCAAGAGACATGTTAATGAATTGTCAGGGGACAAGTAAACTAGAAGGTACTGGAAAAAAAATAATGTTATGAGACTCCTAGAAGCTATTTGTCTTGAGTAAACTGAGGTTTTTATCTCCATCTTTCATTTCCGTGGTGTATATTTTACCAGTATAATTGATTACTACAGAAAATGTTTCAATCAATCCTTAAACTCTCTCATATGTTTGAGTGTCTTCTTTCTTCGGTTCACAGGTTTTTCTCCAGACTGTTCTGGTGTGGATATACCACTGTGATATGAAGCACAGTATTTGTGTGAAAATCCAGTTTGGGAAGTCAGTAGAATTAACTCCATTGCTCAGAACATGGAGAACTTATTGAATAAGCCCAGCTTTGCTGCAGGGGGCCTTCAGGAGTTGCCAGCACACATCTACTGCTGAGGCAGCAAACAGAACAGATGCTTTTTGCCCAAGCTAGGCAACATGCTGAGGCAAATGTAGGTCATGTGTGTAGATAAGTGATGTAAATATGTATTTGTATGCTTATAGTGTGATACAATATAGAATGATAGTTACACTGGCATCAAGTAGCTCAATATGTATGATTGAACTCAGAGGAGTTTCAATTACCTCTTTTGATCCCATTTCCTCATCTTGCAAGAGTGACTGTCCCAGCTGTACAACATGACTATACTTCTCTTCCCGTGCTTCAATCTCTGCCAGTAGCTGTTGATGCTGGGTAAGTCTCAGGCTGCTAGTAGATATGTCCCGAATGGTCTCCTTGGCTCTCATTTCCCTTATTATTTCTGCTGTCCATAAGAAATAGTCCCACACCTGGAACCCAAGAAAATGTGAACGTTGAGATTAGAGCTCAAGCTCTGGTTATCAGGCAGGAGAATCATAGGCTTACTGTTCAACTTGCAGGGAGTAATAGATAATAAAATCACAGATAAGAAGGAAAATATTCCATTAGTTCCTACAGCACTTCTGTGAATTTTACAGGCATGGATAATGACTGCAGGAATTTCTGCATATTCTGTTAAATCATACGTGGCTTGTAATATCATAATTATAATCAAACTGTGTGACATCATATCAATGCCAGCATGATATAATTTATTGCCCTTTAGTCCATCTTTCCTTAAGAGTTTTCTCATGTTATTCCTTCACAAAGGATAGAACAGTATCATCCTACTTTTCTGTGACAGCTTTGTCTAATGCAAGTCTTAGAAAATTAGGTTGTGATCATATTCTAAAATGAGTCAGAATTTTCAGGAGGAAAACAAATGCACTCTAATAGAGGTGGGAAAAAGGTAAGTCACAGGTCAGAAAAAAATTGCATAACCATATAATGTATACAGCTTCAGGTCTTGGTTTGTGGAACTATAAGATTGAGACTGACACAGAAATATAGTTCTGGGAGAAACATGGATGTAATGTTAGTTCACTTTCAAAATCTGGTGAACCAATAAATACATTTACCTGAAGCATTCAGCTGAAGCAATTATGAGCATAAAAATTCTAAAACAAATCTCTGAGAATTATTTTCTAACTGTGACTGAAGAAACTCGAGCAAGTAAAAATAAACATTTTTCTATGTCTTTTTCTGCATTTGATTCTTCACTTTCAACAGTCACTGAATTTAAGCATCTTATTTGCATCTGCAATAGGAGTTTTGCTCTTATGTGCCAGTTGGTAAAAATAGAACTGCAAGGGACTGTACTGGAAATTACATGCAATGACTAATTAAGTTTTGTTATAGTTTAATTGTGTTTGAATTTGTTGATTCAATTTTGAGGTAATAAATGGTCTTTCAGGCTTTATAAGTGTCTTCTAAAACACTATTATGTAAAGTCAGTGCTGGAAAAAAACCTCTTTTATGCAGAAAACCAAAAATTTTCTCTTGTAAATGGTTGCTGGCTCCTCCACAGAAGGAAAGTATGTAATGGAAATAGATTCTTGGCTGCTCCATTGTACCCATGGATTTTTGTTCGTATCATCAAAATTTTGTACAGCCAGCCTAGCAAAAAAAAAAAGATCAGAAAAGCACCACAAAATTGAAACTAGCAAATTTGGCATCCTGGGTTTAAGCTTTAAAGCCAAGATATTGCTTTCTTAAAGCCAATAAACACAGCTACTAAACAACTCTTTAAAAAGACCGTGGTCCTTTTAAAGGGCCCCACATAGCACACATGTTAGCATAACTTTGATTTTTAGAACAAATTCATTCACACAGCTGGATGTCAAAATATGTAATGCAATGGAAGAAGTCAAGAGCCAATGAGAGGTTACTGGATTGCCACTGCCAGCAACATTTAAGGACAGACAAGGCATCAGTCTGCAGGAAACTCCTAAGCAGAGCCTGGCTGAGACCATGCAGATCCTAGCATAAACTTCAGAATAAGAGCCTCGGATCATTCAGAAGTACTTTGAGTCTGTGTTTACATTCCTCTTCCTTGACAAAGTTGCTTGGAAGATTTGAAGCCCTCTGCTGTTCCTGTGTGTTGTCAGTTAGGGCCAGCTCTGCTGTTTAATCAGACTAAATACTTGATGAGGTGCAAGGAGATATACTAGATGACTGTGCAGAATTCTCATTTTATGGAAAGACTGATTTGTTTGTTTGTTTGTTTTTCTTAATCTGTGCACAATTTCTTAATGAAAAACTCCACGGACTGCATATGAACAAAATAATGAAAAAAGTGTTACCTGTGACTAACACTGAGTTTGTGGACCTCTTGGCATAGCTGAAAGAAGAAAGGTAGCAAAGTTGCTTCTTTGCATTCAGCAACTTGGGTGATGTTCTGCAGCAAAGCTGCTCTAACCTACCCTAGAGCTACTGAGATTCTTAGTCACTAGACATGGTTGTGTGACCCTGCCTTGTCCCATCTGGGCAGAAAGACAAGCTTACCAAAATTGCAAAATCAGCTCTTCGTTGTTTCAGGAATTGTGTGAAGAAAGGAGGTGAAAATTAAGAGAATTAGGAATACTTTTTCCCATCAGTCTGCCATCAAAGAGACAGGGAGTTGCCCGAGGTATAATGCTGTCTGGCATCACTGAGAATGTAGTCACCTGGCTTTGTCATCTTGTTTTATGATGTTAAGGGTCATAAAGATCAAAGGACACACTGTCAGAGGGAGAAATGGGCTATAGATTTGCCATTCAGATCACGGGATGCATAATAAAATTAAAATCAAAGGTGCTTTGTATGGTTCCAGCAACAGAAATTAAAAAGCACCCTATAGGGTGGGAACAGTGCGACATTTTCTATCAGAAGTCAATAACCAAATTTGTGATGTAAATTATGAAGCAAATCAATAATGAAGTGAACTCCGTGTGACTGTACTTTAATGGATAAATCCACCAAAGTCCACTTTCTGATGAAGGTGTCTCCATGCCGAAAACTTCAAGAATCAAATATATGTCAGAAGAATATATACTAAAAGTTTGCCTGAGCTGTATTTGATACATTCCATGAAGAAAGTCAACCAAGGGTTATTGCATGCCCTGAAAGGGCAAGAATGAACTTTTATGCATCTCCTTTTGTCACTCTTACTCAGTGGAAATGGCAGTCTTTGAAAAGACTACTGCTACTCCTGTGAAGCAATAGCCATATCTGGAAACTCAGTTATTTCATACACAGCTGGATATAAGCTTTCATTCCTATAGACAGTAAAAGATCCTTATCCTCTAACAACTTTCTAAATAGCTACAAGCACTTAAATGCTTGATTAATATCACAGGTAGCACCTGCAGCCTTTTGCAACTTGGAAATACAGTGATTCACACGCACTGAAGTCAACCTTCTCCTGTGTACCAACAGACAGGCGACAGAAGTGCTTACATGTGCCTGAAACTCGTAGAGCTTGTATACTTGTTCCAAAAGTTTCTTGCGCTGTTCCACTTTAGACTCCAGAGCCTTCCAGTTGGTCACTATTGTTTGCTGCTTTGTTTTCAGGTCTTCCACTTGCTTCTCTGAGCAATGGGGCAGCACGTGATCTGCAGAGTGGATCAGCTCCTGCAGCTATACACAGGGACAAAGGAAGAGGGTAGAAAGAAGAGAGTCACAGAGATCAGGTAATACCAGAAAAGTTATGATAAGGGCTATGTTAACTGTACATGAAACTACAAAACAAGCAATATTTTCTGACTTGGCTCATATTAAACAAAAACGTCCATAACTTCAGTTCTACGGAGTAATAGTGACATCCAGTGTTTGCCAAGGCTCATCACAACAGCTATTTTTCAGAGATGGACAGATTTTTTTTCTGTTTTTACTATACCATCTATTATATGAAAAATGCAAGTATTACTTATTATATGAATAATGCAAGCAGTATTAGAATTGCTAATACAATGCAAGTAAAAGTTAACCATTCCCTTTTTTCCTCATTGACCATATAGTTTAACTGTGACTACATTCTCTGCATGCGTATCTCAAGGGGTTTTTACCTTTAGAAGTAACAAACAGCTGTTGGGATCAATTTTAATGTTACCTGCTCCAAGGCCAATATGCAAGGCCACTGATGAGTAATACTATGATAACTACTTCAGTGATCTCAATATAACATGTTGTGTTTTGTACTGTATATACACTATTGTAAACTATTACAAACAAAAGAGTGAAAACTCATACTAGTTTCATTGGTCTCATTGAAGCCAAGCAAGTCTTCTATATACAAGGAAGATGTTCTCATGAGTTGAAACTTTTTACAGTTTGTGTTATGACCCCTATCCTTTTTTTCTCACAGTCCAATTTGTATCCTTCTAAACTGACAGAAACTTTCAGACTGTTGCCCCATACTTTCTTCTTTAACCCTCCATAGTCAATCAGTGCATTTAATGAATAGTCATTTTCTTTGCACACAAAACTAATTCTGGATTTTCCCTTGTAATCACTGGGAACACTATGAAGAAGATGATAAGTATATCATACAGCCTGGCAAAATCATACATTTCAAACAATGATTAAAAATATCCCTGTGAATCACTTCAGTAGTCAGCACTCATTATACTATGTGCCTTATTTGACAGGTTTTAAATTACCTACTTTATCATTGCCATCAGACCTTGAATATATAAAGAAAATCAGAAAACTAATGAAAATCCTTAGAGATTTCCAGTCTTTCTGTGAGAGACAGTAGTAATTTCGGTCAGAATACCGAATTATTATTATTATGCTTATCTATTACAAAATTGTTATTATGCTTATCTTGGAAACTTGAATTTTGGCTACACATTAAAGATCCCAAATGGCTGTCATTACCTGCTGTACATTCCCAGAGAGCTCATGCTCCAAGGCCACATGATTCCGGAGCTGGGTTTGCACACCTCTCATGTCCTTAGCAACATCATCTGGAATACTTTTGGACTTTTCCTAGAAGGTTGAAATTGGAGAAAGCTTTGTTACTTTCTACTTCCAGGCAAAACTTACTACAAGCCTTACATTAGTCATTTTCAGTAGTGCAACTCATATGTACACTTGAGGACATCCTGGGTTACTCAACTACGGTTGGTAAAACGAAACCAGAAAAGTCTGTCCTAGTAACTCGCTTTTAAGTACCTTAATGATTAAATTATTCAAATGGACAGTGAGAAATGAAGGTTCAAGTCTTTCCTTGATCAGACAATACAAGAGAATGTCTTGCAGGCTTTGTGTTGGGAATCAAAGCTGAATAGCTACTGCAGTGGCATAGTGAATTCTTAAAAGCAACATTAATAAGCAACAGTCTCAGCCCATTTTTGTGGATACAGGCGTCTTCCTGTGAACCATCTTTAGATAAATAAAATAGATGCTCAAGAAAGTTTACTGTAAAGATGAGAGAAACATAGGGACCATTACATAAAAGGAAACTTGAACATTTATTTAGCTCAGCAAAGGTTCTGAAGAGATTTAGTTGTTACCCAGACATGCACCGGAAATACAGCAAGCAAAAAGAAAAGGCATTTCAGATGGAGAACAACATTGTTGCTGAAATAAAGTTATTAGAAACTTGTTCCAGGTCAGTTTAGGGGAAATTAGAAGAACAAGTCTAACTATTGGAAAAGTGCATTTTTGCAGCAGATTCACAGGCTAGTTTGGGGTACAAAAGCATCTTGGTAAGGTGCTATAAAAGGAGATGCATGTTGCAATTGTCTATACTATGATGGCACTCGAGCTGATGACTTAAGCAAGATCTTCTGTACTATATTCCTATGAGAAGTGGCTTTCCCTGATAGATTTCTGACCAGGGTACACAGGAAGGGTGGGCAAGATGACTGTACTGCTCTCCCACTGCCGCCTGAAGCTATTAACAAGAAGCAGTGCAAAAAGGGTGTAGTGTTGCCTGGACCAAACTCAGCGTGGGTGTAAAGCAACAGCTGGTCTGTGAAGTCTTTCTGAACTCTGCTTCTGCCTCAGAATTAACTACTTCATCATTGAAATTAAATATGCACCAGGTTCTGAAAATTCCAGCTGGTAAATGGTGAAATATTATGATGTTTGATTTTCCATGCATGATGGGAAGAAAATAGGAATAACATGGTTGAATAGGGCAGCCTTTGCCAGCACAAAGAGAAAATCCGTTGCATGTAACCAAACAAAGACCCGTTGCCTTACAAACAGTGGAAACTATTGGATCACTGCCTCCTGCATTAAGGAAACCACACCTCTCATTACAGCAAGTATCTGGTTTCTCTGTGAAATTCTTCAGGATGTTCAAATAAAACAGAAGCCTGATGATTTTTTTGTTGGGACTTCTCCCTGTAGTTTTCACACTGGGACTACTTGAAATTATTGCCAGTACTGGGCACTGAAATGACAGGGAAAGATTTTTGGCCCAACTTTTCACATCAGGTCATGTGATTACCAGCCAACCTTCCAGGCTAATGGTCACTGTAATCCAGACAAATGCCTTTTTCAAGGGATAGTTCTGCAGCACATAAAGCTACAAAGAACCACCACGGTGAGGCAGCAAACAGATTCTTAGGCCTGATGACTGCAAACAACACTACTATTTGCACTGCGCTCTGAGACAACTTAGTTCAAGCCCTGATCTCAGCTTATCCCATGATCAACAACTCCAGCGACACCTGGTTTCACCAATGGTTCTCATCAGGTAACCAGTCAAGTTTCTAAGGATTACATAGGGTTTTTTATTTTTCTTTTACACTTTGAGTAATCACACAGGTTTCTTACTGAGAATTGTTTTGAAGTCAGTAGTAAGCTATTGAGAATCATAAGAATATTCTTCCACAAATAAAGCTGAAATAGAGTTTGCATTATATGAGACTTTCCCATTATTTGTTACCTCAATGTGGGCCAGAGCGTCTGTCAGATCTTGGTAACACTTGTGAATTCTCTCAGCATCTCTCAGCCGCTCACCTCTTAATCTGGTAATTTCTAACAGCTCTTCCCAAGAGTTCCTTAGAGGGAGGATGGGGAAAAGAATCATGTAAAACATTTAAACTGTGAGTAAAGGAGACCAACAGTCTGAAGAAAGACTGAAAACAAGACATTCTCTTACTTTGTTTTTCATTCCTAGCATTAGATTCTGTTGGAGTGATTCTCAGAAGGGCAGCACGTCTCTTACCTTACTCTGTCCTCCTGTCTACTCCAGAAACTTGAAGATGGTCCTATATAAGAGTGTCCCTCTCAATTACACTTTTCAGTTTTTACATGTTGGACTTGGAGAACTGAGTCATGGAATCACAGAATATCTTTTGTTCATCAAGGATCATCAAAGACCAACTCTTGGCCCTGCTCAGAACCACCCCAAGAATCTCACCATGTGCCTGAGAGCACTGTCCAAATATTTCTTGAACTCTGTCAGGCTTAGTGCCATGACCACTTCCCTGGGGAAACCTTTCCAGTGTCCAACCACTCTCTGGGTGAAAAATCTTTTCCTAATGTTTAATCTAAACCTTCCCTGGCATAGCTCCATGCTGTTCCCTTGGGTCCTGTCACTGGTCACCACAGAGAAGATCTAAGTGCCCGGCCCTCCACCTCCTCTCAGGAGGAAGTTTTAGACTGCAATGAGGTCTCCCCTCAGTCTCCTGTTCTCCAGAGGAGGCTGAACAGACCAAGTGACCTCAGCCACTCCTCACACAGTTTCCAGTCAAGGCCCTTCACCCTCTTTGTAGCTCTCCTTTGGAGGCTTTCTAACAGCTTTATATCTTCCTTACAGTGTGGTGCCCAAAACTGCACACAGAACCACTTCTCGTTCAGGCCAGTTTAGGCTGATGCCATAACCAAGAAGCTCAGAACATCTTAATTAGTCTAGTTTTAAACGGGGGTGGCAGCAGCTCGGTTTCAGTAAACAAGCCACATATTCTGCAAGTAGAGAATTAGGAGGACACGCCTTATCCTTGTTTAGTTCCTTGAGAGTGAATTGAAAGGACAAAGCCTTACAGAGCTAACACAAGTCTCCTACCTTAGCTCTTTCTGCATCTGCCGAATTTCCCAGGACCCAGAATGGCCACAGTTCAGCAAGTTGTCTGCCAGCTGCTGGAAAGCTACAACTCTTGTCCCAACTGCTTCCAACTGGTGTCGGAATGTATCATATCTGGCATAAAGTTGCTTTTGAAGGAAAAACAAGAATAACAACAACAACAAAAAAAACCCTTTGAGTGCACCCTTTTTCCACACATACCTGCTCAGCGAACAGAGCGCAACCAAAAGACAGGTAATAAGTTGATCATACATAGAGATGGAGAAACTGCAGAAAATGACAGGGTTTTACCTCCAAAGACCATGAGGAGCAAAAAACTCTTAGCAAAACGTGAGGTTTGTGATGCACTTGGGAGGCAGAAAGACCATTAGTGGGGATAGAAACCAACATCCTATGTACAATGAATTTCAGTTATTAAATTATATGTATTCATGAATGCAAATGTGTATTCAGTACTGTAAATGGATAATGTAGTCTCATTTTAAGGTTTAGAATAAAAGTTATTTTGAAGTAAATTATAAAAATGATTATTCTGAATAGCTATTGATTTCTAACAGGCTGACATTAGATTAGCTTCTGTGCCACTTGAAGAGGAATAGCTGTAGATGTCTGTAGCAATCTCAATTTAAAAAAAAAAACCTAAATGGTTAGCATACTTAGATATCTGGTTATGAAAAGTAGAAAGAACTTGCTTTCTGTAGGCACAGACATTTTAACATGCAGTTGTTTCACACAGCTGAGCCCCCATGGTTAGCAGAATTTAAGTGTTAGACAATGCTGCCTGCTCTTCAGTCCATCCCACTCACCTTTCATTGATCCTTTCCTCTTCCCATCTTCCAAGTATTTATACTTATTCTGTCTTTTAAGTTTTCTTGGACAACTTTAGAATTTGTTTACAGTTCCACTACATATAGTTTATTTGATTTTTGATCTGTTACCCAAAAAAACCTCACCAAGACATGTTGATAATCATTTCCATAGTCTTCAGAGCTGGCTGTTTGTTTCTGCTGAGTGATCCAGTCTTCCAGATCTTCGTATTCTCGTACAAACTCATGCAAGACAAGAGTTTCATCCAGCTTCTTCCCTCTGTTGGAGGAAGGAGAAAAGGTAATACAATTATACCAAGGCAATATAAGAAGAGGGCAATCACTAATTTTCTGCTCTTGACTCTCTCACCATCAAGACTCACTCTCTTTAATGAAAGAACTNTTTTTCATTCCTAGCATTAGATTCTGTTGGAGTGATTCTCAGAAGGGCAGCACGTCTCTTACCTTACTCTGTCCTCCTGTCTACTCCAGAAACTTGAAGATGGTCCTATATAAGAGTGTCCCTCTCAATTACACTTTTCAGTTTTTACATGTTGGACTTGGAGAACTGAGTCATGGAATCACAGAATATCTTTTGTTCATCAAGGATCATCAAAGACCAACTCTTGGCCCTGCTCAGAACCACCCCAAGAATCTCACCATGTGCCTGAGAGCACTGTCCAAATATTTCTTGAACTCTGTCAGGCTTAGTGCCATGACCACTTCCCTGGGGAAACCTTTCCAGTGTCCAACCACTCTCTGGGTGAAAAATCTTTTCCTAATGTTTAATCTAAACCTTCCCTGGCATAGCTCCATGCTGTTCCCTTGGGTCCTGTCACTGGTCACCACGGAGAAGATCTAAGTGCCCGGCCCTCCACCTCCTCTCAGGAGGAAGTTTTAGACTGCAATGAGGTCTCCCCTCAGTCTCCTCTTCTCCAGAGGAGGCTGAACAGACCAAGTGACCTCAGCCACTCCTCACACAGTTTCCAGTCAAGGCCCTTCACCCTCTTTGTAGCTCTCCTTTGGAGGCTTTCTAACAGCTTTATATCTTCCTTACAGTGTGGTGCCCAAAACTGCACACAGAACCACTTCTCGTTCAGGCCAGTTTAGGCTGATGCCATAACCAAGAAGCTCAGAACATCTTAATTAGTCTAGTTTTAAACGGGGGTGGCAGCAGCTCGGTTTCAGTAAACAAGCCACATATTCTGCAAGTAGAGAATTAGGAGGACACGCCTTATCCTTGTTTAGTTCCTTGAGAGTGAATTGAAAGGACAAAGCCTTACAGAGCTAACACAAGTCTCCTACCTTAGCTCTTTCTGCATCTGCCGAATTTCCCAGGACCCAGAATGGCCACAGTTCAGCAAGTTGTCTGCCAGCTGCTGGAAAGCTACAACTCTTGTCCCAACTGCTTCCAACTGGTGTCGGAATGTATCATATCTGGCATAAAGTTGCTTTTGAAGGAAAAACAAGAATAACAACAACAACAAAAAAAACCCTTTGAGTGCACCCTTTTTCCACACATACCTGCTCAGCGAACAGAGCGCAACCAAAAGACAGGTAATAAGTTGATCATACATAGAGATGGAGAAACTGCAGAAAATGACAGGGTTTTACCTCCAAAGACCATGAGGAGCAAAAAACTCTTAGCAAAACGTGAGGTTTGTGATGCACTTGGGAGGCAGAAAGACCATTAGTGGGGATAGAAACCAACATCCTATGTACAATGAATTTCAGTTATTAAATTATATGTATTCATGAATGCAAATGTGTATTCAGTACTGTAAATGGATAATGTAGTCTCATTTTAAGGTTTAGAATAAAAGTTATTTTGAAGTAAATTATAAAAATGATTATTCTGAATAGCTATTGATTTCTAACAGGCTGACATTAGATTAGCTTCTGTGCCACTTGAAGAGGAATAGCTGTAGATGTCTGTAGCAATCTCAATTTAAAAAAAAAACCTAAATGGTTAGCATACTTAGATATCTGGTTATGAAAAGTAGAAAGAACTTGCTTTCTGTAGGCACAGACATTTTAACATGCAGTTGTTTCACACAGCTGAGCCCCCATGGTAGCAGAATTTAAGTGTTAGACAATGCTGCCTGCTCTTCAGTCCATCCCACTCACCTTTCATTGATCCTTTCCTCTTCCCATCTTCCAAGTATTTATACTTATTCTGTCTTTTAAGTTTTCTTGGACAACTTTAGAATTTGTTTACAGTTCCACTACATATAGTTTATTTGATTTTTGATCTGTTACCCAAAAAAACCTCACCAAGACATGTTGATAATCATTTCCATAGTCTTCAGAGCTGGCTGTTTGTTTCTGCTGAGTGATCCAGTCTTCCAGATCTTCGTATTCTCGTACAAACTCATGCAAGACAAGAGTTTCATCCAGCTTCTTCCCTCTGTTGGAGGAAGGAGAAAAGGTAATACAATTATACCAAGGCAATATAAGAAGAGGGCAATCACTAATTTTCTGCTCTTGACTCTCTCACCATCAAGACTCACTCTCTTTAATGAAAGAACTAATTACTTATCAAAATTGGAAATTATGGTTGTAGGATGACACCTGTCATCCAGGTCATACTCATCTCATTGGCTGGGTTTCCTGGAAGAGCTCTCTCCCTGTTCCGTTTTTGATTTTGGTTGGGCTATGTTGCTGATGGTTTTTTGTTGTTTTATTTTTTTCCCATGGAAATATCTCCTATTTTTTTCTTTTCCAGGTCTGTCCTGATCTGTCTTTCTGAGTATAATTGTATTGCTCATGGAAATGAGAAGGACATTTTCTGAGGATGGTGCAGCCTGAAAGCAGATGCTATGAAAGTCTTTTGAGGCAATTCTGCTTGTATCACCTGTTGAGCAAAATTGCTGAACCTGCTGCATATTTCTAATGGTCCAGAGTATCTTATAACTCAGCCAGACAGGTTACATGCCTTCCACAGTAAATAACATGTCTATTTTCCACCTGCTAACATTGACTGGCCATTGTGCAAACGTTCCAGGAAAGATGAACCTGGCTTCTCTCTTTGAATCACAAATGCTCATCACGAGAGATGTAGCCTACTGAGAGAGTCCAGCCTAAGGATAATGCAGCTCAGAGGTACAAACCAGAGAACTGATAAGGCACAACAAGACTCAGGTTAACATTAAGCACAAATGAAAACAAAACATTTCTCTGTTCAACACACACATTTTGATATTTCTAGACTGTGTACTTTTTTCCTGAACTTTTCATTCACAGGATTTTCTAATGTTGCTTTTACTTTTTCAGTTGTAAACAAGAATAGAAACAAAAGGTAAAATACCAGCATTTTCTCTAGGCTTAATAATTCTAGTATTCAGATTAATTTATTTGTTATACTACTGGCAGGGCCTCATTCCTTTTCTGAGTGAAAGTTTTGTGGAAGAAAAATAAATTGTTCAGACATTGGTCCTGAACAACAAACCAAAAATGCTAAAAACTGTGTATGGGCCAACCATCCTATTGTAAACATCTTGCTGTAATAATAACAGAAAGGGAGTGAAATGAAAAGTAACTGAATCATTCAAGAATAGAAACCTTCCTATACTAGCACAGTCACTGGGCATAAAGTAGATGTATCTGTAATTGTCTCCTTTACATTACGTAACAAATCAAGTAACTTTCAAGCAACATTAAGGAAATCTTTTAAAAACACTTTTCCCCTATTTTCCCATAGAATATTTTAAGTACCACAAATGCAAACCAGAATCTGGCATCTCAGGTCACTTTACAGAAGGATGATTAAGGGTAAAGAAGAAATTTATGGGCTTAGAATCGTTAATATATAGCTAAACTTGCTGAATAAAATGTAGAGGTCTTGCTTAGCAAAATTGAAAATCTTATAGGTGTACAGAATTATAATATAGAAATAAGTAATTTTCTAAAAACTATTGAAAAGGAGGAGGTAATTAATATGGTCTAAATTCTAGTGAAGTAACTGGAGAATCCTTCATTGATTTCAGTGGGCTATGAATCAAACCTAGGATCCAAGGGGCAGTTCTAGTTTATACCTTGCTGCTGCTAGCTCCTGTAACTCCTGGAGTCTTGAATGAACTTGTTCCTTTGGTGCATCAACCTCAGTATACTGGATGGAACCCACAAGAGGCAGAGTTTGGGCACTTTCACTCAGTTCTTTCATCATATCTTGGTAAATGGCAATCTCATGCTCCAGTGCCTGGCAAAGCAAAACAGTGAATTGAAAGCCAGTTTTCCAAGATATCCACTGGTTGTGAACAGCCTACAGTGTAGTGAGTGAGACATTAAAAGATGAGAAATACTTTTGGGAAAGATGTGACATTTCCAGGACTTGATCAGTTTTAGGTAATTTTCTAGCAACATTTCAAAAAAAAGTGCATAAATTCATACAACTTAGGTGAATAAAGACAGTTAGAATGTTCTGATGCATTGTTAGGTAGAGAAAAGTATTCCTGGAGTAATACTTTATCTGTATCTTTGATTTTAGAAAAAAAACAGAAAGCTTCTGCATGTGTCTGTTGAAACAGAAAAGCAGATAATCAATTTTGGCCCCAGAAAAATAAGATGAGAATATTTACCATTCTCCTTTTTACCCAAACTACATTTTTCTGACCATCTTAGTAAGCTGCATTGATCTCTTCTACCATTCTATTCACATGTGGACGCATTTCAATGCAACATATCTTGTAGATGGCTGGACCCTCAAGTACCAATAAGACAAAAAAAATTATAACTGCAGACAGACCAAAAGACCATGCTAGCTTACAGAATTTAAGCAGAGAAATACCTTGTGTTTCTTGATGAGTTTCAGTGTTCCATCTTCATCTTTACCATAGTCCTTGCTTGTCACAAGTGGATATTTTTCTGCTATCCAAGCCTCCAGGTCTGAAGTATTCATTAAAAACTATCAGTTAAAGAGAAAACAAATGAGTTTTTACTTCAACTTTCAAGTCACTCATAACTTTTTTCCTAATAAATTCTAAGTGGAGTGTGCACTGTAAGATTTACTGTGACATTTTATTAAATGTTTAATTCACTGTTCTGTGAAATCATAAAAAGATGGAGATAAAAGATGGAAGACTTCAGTGCAAGATAATTAAGGTCTTCTCCAGGCACTACAGCTCTGGCAGTAAGTTTCAAGATGTCTCACTTTTCTTTCTTCACATCACTTTCCTTTCTTGACTCTTTCTTTACTTTATTCATTAAGGGTAGGTGCTAATTGTATAGTATCAGTGTGACATTTCTCCTCCTCCTACCTGAGAAGTTCAAATCATTGTAAGAATCTGGCTTCCTAAAGTTTACAATATGGATAATTGTTTTTATAGAGAGATGAAATACGAGCCAGATGATCAAATATCCCAGTGAACATACTTTAGCTGGGCCTGCCAACTCTGTGCAAATATTGTTTATGTCTACAAAACTGCATATACTACCTGAATAACTGCACTCCTACATGACCCAGTGATGACAGAAGATTTGGATTATTGATACAAATATTCACATGCAATTTTTAATACTTTTTTTAAACAGCCTAAGGGTGAAGTTCCAGACACCTGTAGAAAATAAAATGTCAAAATCCCTAACTTTCTCTGAGACTGAGCGTTACCAGTTTCTCAGGATCATTCTATTGCCTGCAACTTTGTTGCCTGAAACAAGTAAAAATCAGAAAACACAAAAAATCCCCCCCCTTTTCTGATTTCCTTCTTATAATTCTCCAATATGAAAGTCCAGTTCAGGATCCATTACATTAATTAAGTCAAAGCCTAAGGCTGTATAAAGATAGGAGCTAGTACTAGGAGAAATGTGTGTTCTGTATGCAACCGTAAGGGGTGGGTATTGAACCCAAGGGAAACCTCTAGAGCAGCAGAGCTAGACTGGGGACTGCATTCAACTACACAATCCAGTCCTCCATTCCTGTGAGTCTGGCCTCAAACAACTGAAGAGAATATCAGTCCCAGCAGAGCTGGACTTTAATTCACTTTAATACTTTGGTCCTCTTGTTTGCCTGAAGAAGCTACTGTGTTAGCTCTTTGCTGTAATTTGTACCTCCTGGAAGCCAACCGAGTGCTGCAGCTGCTTCATCCTTTCCTCACAGGACTTCTCCAAGCCCTGCCAGGCAGTCTCAAGCTCCTGGCATTTCTCACTTATTTTCTGAGCTGATGGGTGCTGGCCTACAACCATGGTCTTTCCTTTATCCAGGACCCGCTGGACTTGCTGTTTATGGGCAGTCACTTCTGCCTGCAGTTCCTGGGAATGAGATAAAAGAAAAAGTAGGAATATAGAATGGGAATGTGAGGGCAAATAAATTCTATTTATTCCTAGTCCTAAGAAAAACTGGCAGTGGGTAGAGTACAGCAAGTGGACACTGTCTGTATCTGCAACACTTGCAGGCTCAGATACTGGTCCCAGACCCATTTGAATAATGCTCTGCTCGTGGTACTGCCATTGAGAGAGAAGAGTATGCAAGGAGTCAGAAGAAAACATCCCTTGACTTGCCTACATCAAAGTCATCAGCCTTATGCTGATGTCTGGTCCTACCCCTTCTCTTTACCATGCTCTTGCCCCTTCCCCTGTCCAGCAGCCAAGAAGATTTAGGAGGTAGAGCAGAACAAGGGATGAGACACAAAGCTGGGGGAATCAGAAAAGAGTGCTGAGTGATGGGAAAATAAAATATCCCAAAAGACAAATAGGCTGGATGATGGTGGGAAGAGAAACACTGTCAACAGTACCATGAAAATTGTTAGATTGCTGCTCCATAAAGCCTTCCCATTGGTCTTACTACCTTTCTCATGGAATATGCAACCAAGGTGCTGCAGAATCCAGCACTGCCTGTGGTGCAGGGGAGCTGAGGTGTCCCTCTGGCTGTGAGGAACTGCTACATAGAATCCAACTCCCCAGAAATCAGTGTTAACTTATCTTTATAAATATATTGACTATAGCTTGTTAAAACCATTTTACAAGCAGTATAGAATTAAAATAAAGGTTTAATGGCTAGTATATGCTCTCCTGGAAAATGAGGCATGCATGAATCTCATTATTTCATATCTAGCATAAAAGGGTATAAAAATTCACAGTAAGCATAAAACTAAACTATATAACAGTCAAAAAAATCAACTCAGATTAACTCAAAAAGGGAAAAACCTCTTATTTGCTGTTTAGTGTGAGATACACTGACTTTTTATCCACTTTTAATGGGAAGAGCCACACAATTTCTCAGAATACTCCAAAATAGGACAAATCTTGCAGTTCTCACAGGACTTTTGTATTTGCTCTGAAAATCATCACCACGCTGCTGATTTGTCTCAATCCACTGAACCATTTTAGCTGGGCTAGAGCTGTTGTCATTGACTGCACTCATACAGTGTTAAACGTGCAGGTGTACGTTTGCAGGCTGAGGTGAAGTACAATGTGTCACCATGCTATAATATACACTTGATTAAAGGAGTTACCTTGTGTTTTTGCAACAGGTTTTGAGCCACATCCAAGGACTTCCCACAGTTGGTGGACTGGACAATAGGCAAGCGCTCATTAATCCAGGTCAGTTCCATGTCATGATAATGGTAGAATTCATAAAGATCCACTGCAGCTTCCAGCAACTTATGCCTCTCATAAAGAGGTGCTTGCAAAGACTCAAACCTATATATATTGAATATATATTAAAACAAAGCTTTATCCTGATTCTACAACAGGAATTAGGCTTTGGTACCATTGTGAAGATTTCAAAACACTGGACACTTCTTTGCAATTAAATTTCAATGGTTAAAAAATTACACATACTGCACATACAGGAATCCCTTCCATAGAAGGCTACTTCTGTCAGGTAGACCTGTATGATAACCCTAAATGTAAGCAGAAAAAGGGTGATTTACACTTTTGAAGTCTTAGGCTTGCTCTGTAATGTTTTGAGGAACTAATTACTATTAAAGCAGTGGATGATCTATGGATAAGCACGGAACTAGAGGAGTGCAGCAGACAAGGAGCAATGTCCAGTCATAAAGGTTCAGGTTGGTCAACAGGTGGCTGTGTAGGTACAGATCAAAGCATAGTTGTGTTACAACTGGAAGCAGAAATCATTCCCGAGCATGGGTTTAACTTAATCAACCAAAATACACTTTCTAGAAGGTAGATTTAAAAATGTGATTTGTCATAAGGGATGGAGACAAAAAGAGAGTGGCACTTCACCTTTTCAGATATTTCTGTGTTTCATCCAGAATCCTCTGGGAGTCAAAGTGATTGGTGGCCATTTTCCTTGCATGAGATACAATGGCATTCATTTTCTCTGCCAGCTCACTTGTTTCATTTTCCAGCTGTCTGTGCTGCTTGAGTAGATCACGGCTGGAGCGCAAATCATGGCCTGTCTCAGATTCCTGAAGAACTTTCTCAATTTTGTCTATCTTCTTCTTTGCATCCTGCCAGGAAAAGATTACAGCACACTCATGCTGTCCTTTCCACACCATTTTCTTTCACTCATCCCCTCCTATGACACCATCTGGGACACAGTTTTTAAATCCAATTGTCCTTTCTCCCTAATATGACGGCTGGGTGTCTGCCTCTCCTGAAAACATTGTTTTGCCAGCTATTTTTGTGTACTCTTCTCTCGGAGGCACTAACGTGCATCATTAAAAACAGTCTCTTTGAACTATCTCAGTGGCATAATACTAAACAATCAAACAATCTTCAAAGACTTCAGATTGTAGCTACAACACAACAACAGTTCCGTGCTATAATGGTATCCAAACAGTTCCACAACACATTGTTTCTCTTATACAGTTTTCCTGGATGACAGTGTACTTAATACAGTGCCTTGCCTCTAGCCCCCAAACTGACTTCAAGCAAGCAGTTATGTTTACTAGGCATTGATCTGACCCTTACAGATTTTTAATTGTTTTCCCAGTACAGGATGGCCACACAGATGCAGTGCTGAGCCTGAGCTCAACAACTTTGTGGCTTGGTGTTCTGCTGCTGCTGTTATCCTGCTCATAGCTTTGGAGTGAGCTTGGTCAGCGTTACACTGAGTTTTCCCTCCCGAGACTGTAGACAAAATGGACAACTTAAAATACACTTTTATCTGGATGGTATTTTCCTCTTTTTTGTGGCCTCCTCACAACAGAGAAACCAGCCATTTCTCCCCACTGTCCCACATAACTTCCTGACCTGGAGGAGTTCCATGAGCTGTTCTTGCTGTCCAGCTTGTCTCAATTTGTCACCTCGCTCTATCATCTTGCCATACAATTCCTTCCAATTCTTTTGAAGCTCTGCCATCTTCTCCTGGATAGAAACTGCAGCATAATGGTTGTCTTGAATCAACTGATTTCCTTTCTGGAGAAATGCAGCACATCCTGTTATTACCAGACCAGCATCTATGAAGTTTGGGACAAGATGAGAAACTTAGCTCCAAAATTTCCTTCACCTTTATCAGTGTAGTAAAGTGCTTCTCATTAGCCAACATTTCCTTCTCAGCAGCCTCATGCCATTTCAGTTTGCGTAGAACATTCGTTGGATCACGATAGGATTCATCTGATGCAATCTTGTACTTCTCTTCCATCCATATCAAAAGCTCAGCAGCATCACGATTAAACTCCTTACAGAAACAAATAGGATTAAATTGATTTAACTTATGATTCTGTGTGGGTTTGCAGTGAAGAAATGTGATGTATTTTCTTATAAAAGTAACTTAGAGTAACTAGGCTAAAATATTAAGGCGCAGAGCAATAGTATACTAGGGAACAAAATAAACTTATGCAGTACACAAGACATTTTGTTTGTGCTTTTCATTCAAAATCTCCATTTTTGTTTTGGAATTTTGCTATGACTATAGCTTTGTAAGATTTATCCCCAGTGCATCACCTGCTCCATGGAGAGTGAAACTCTTGTCTCAAGCCAAAGAGAAAGTGAGCAGTTTGAAATTTTGTCTCCTATTAAGACAAAGGGGGAAATTCAAAATTCACACATGCCTGACCAAATCTGCAGTACCAGTCCTTTTACCTGTAGCTGCAGGGAATTCAATAACCTCTGTTTTCTCTTCACATTTCTTCGTACCAGCTGGTCCCACCTTCTCCGGAGAGTGACCATTCTCTCTTCAACACTACCAAGAAAAACAGGAATTCCAATGCAGTACTAGTCATATTGGTTCCCCTTGGTTATGCTGCAGTCATGGCTATGATATAAATGTAATCTAGTTCCAACAATCCTGCTGACCAGAGGAAGGAATATACAGCCCTGTCCTATCACCCTGTTGGGCTCATCTGGAAAGCAGCTATTGCTTGGCAGCTGCTCTGGGTTTTCCTTTTGTATTGTGTTACTTTAGTGAATTGTAGTCATGCACTAAAACACTGAGACCTTCCTCTCTCCAGAATATTTCATCTTAACATTTCTCTGCAATGTAAGTAAATGCAATGAGGCTTTGGAATGGCCTTCTAATGGTAGTAGTGCTGGCAAGGTATCAGATCTGCAGGGCATTTTTTATAAATGTGTGGAGGATATTTTCCAGACACTATCACTTGTGATCATAAGAACATGGTCTTCTGATCTAAGAGGTCCATTCTCACCCTCTATTTCTAATTCTTGTTGGCAAAGGGGTCCTCTTGCTAGATCCTAATGGCTCTAGCACAGAAAAAAGAATTACAGATAACAGTTCAGATTCAATAAAAACCCAAAGTATCTTCTCCTGATGAATTATGTCCTTATGAAGTCTTCTGTAACTTTTTTAAAGTAAAAAATAGTTCTAATATGTGATACTGATAAACGAAAAAATTCTTTTTTGGTAGGCATTTAATGAGTTTACATGAAATATTTTTATCACTATATGTAATTTGTGATACAAGGCAAATTATTCTAGTGTTCTGCCAAATGGCACTTTTAATCTGAAGTGTTTTATATGTCCTGAGAGCATAGGAAGTCTATTTTTCAAAAAAAAAATCCTTTTCCCCTGCTCACCCAGGAGATCATGGCTTGAATGTCAACTGATTTCTCCTCAGAGAAAGTTTTTCTTCTCACTCTAATCACACTGGATTATTTATTAAAGCTAAGTAAAAAAGGAATGAGTTTGGACTCACACATGAGATGCAAAGTGCCTACTGTCTATGAGGTTCACTCCATTTTCATTAAGTGCTTCAACTCGTCTCTTCAATGCCACCAGCAGTTGTTCAAATTCCTGATGTTGCTTCAGCAGGCTGCGAACGGCATCTACATGGTCCTGCATTTAAGAAAGAAAATTTGATCAAGGCTTTTCTTGGTTGTATTATTGTTTCTCTAGCAGTTAAAAAAAATTTTGGACCTTGTTTTCCTCCTTCTCTTTCAGTCAGGAGATACAGTGTACGTTTTGCCAAAGGACGCTCAGGGCTACAAACAAGAAGGTGTTTAGGTTTGTATCATATCTGGTTCTGTGTTTCCATCATGGTTTCATTTTCACCTTTTAAGAAAATCTGAATTCTAACTTTATGCCAGGACTCTGGCACATCTAGGGGTGTGCAATACAAAAGGCTGTACCTAAGTAAAACTTTATTCCACTCAGTTGATCCAAAAATATCAGTGTTTAGGTTCAGCTGAAAATGTAAGAGATGGTGAGATACCACAACTGCCTTCTTCACTGATCTTGTGAATATTGCATGCATTTGTTTTTTCCCTTCATTTGCTTTCAAGTTCTCAAATCCATGAAAAGAAAAAGCTTTTTTTTAAAAAAAAGTCATGTTTTTACTTGACAAAAAAAAATTAATATGTTTAGACTAAAATATTTTTTCTTTAGTGGTTAGCCACCAAACAGATGAGTCAAATTTATATAAACCATACAACATGTATGAACACAGCAACAAATCATAACTCTAGCTGGTTTTAAATTTCTTTTTGAGAGACAATGAGCTTTGTTCTCATTAAGATGAGTAAGAATATAAGAATGTTAATGAGATCCTGAAAGTCTAGTTCCCAAGTATGAAAATGCCATGACGATAGGAATGAGGAAACCAATCTAATTAATAAAATTGTTGCTACTCCCTGGATGGGAAGATGAGAAAACAAGATCAGCTGCTGTACATACCCCAAGGTCATCTCCTCGGAGAAAAGTCTCATGGCCAGAGAGGGCTGCATTGATATGGTCTCCCTCCCTATTGAACTTCTGCAATTCCAGGCCATCCTGCAGCTTTTTCAGTCTCTGTTCCCACATTTCCAGCAGTTCTTTATTCTCCTTGGCAAGCCTCTCCATCGACTGGTGGACGTCTGTGGTCCTGCTGTTACTGGGTTGTTGGTGGATTACTTTGTGCCCTAGCTTTTCCAGCTGCACAAATCTTTCCAGAGATAAACACAAAAGTGAGACCTCACTGCATGACGGAATATGAATCCTCTTTCATCATAGCTCTTTGCTCTCTTGGCAGTGCCTATAGAAAAATTTCCCCCCACTCATTTTACTCTTTTCCTGCTGGCCATGGGTATGCAGTGCAAAGGGCAGCTGGTTTTTAGCTCGGGGATACATGTTGGAGGCAGTAGGTAAGATTTCCCTGTTTGAATAAAAAGCCCATATAACCAGCAGGCTTTCACATTAAAAGGGAGAGGAGGGCCAACAATATCTGAAAATTCATAACAGTGCAGAAGAAGGACTGAAAATGATGACAAATGGAATATAAAGCCTGAGAAGGAGTGAGGGAACTGGAATAAAGTACAGATGGCACTATCTGAGAGTGTCAAGAGAGCATGTGGAATACTATTACTGCAAACATACAGCTACTCCTTCCCCCTCCATCAGCCATCAGGATAAGTATGTGAAAGCTGACTGGATTTTGTGTTTTGCAGTCTCCTTTTTACACTAAGTGTCAAGTGTGTTTGAAAAAAGTTTTGGCATCACTTTCATGTGCATTATGTACAATTATGCACATTATAGATATGTTGTTCTATCACCCCACCGCCCCCACGCTCACAGAATCTCTCTACCTTTCTTTTTGAGAGCTAATTTCTTTCAGCAGGTCATGATGTTCCTTCAGTAATTGCTCTGCAGAAGCCACATCCAGACCCATTTCTTCACTGCTCAGCTTCTCCTGAATGCCTTCTGCCCATAGTAGGAGCCTACGGCTGTCTTGCAGGAAGGACTGTTGATTTTGAGCCCACTCCAGAATGTCCCGCTTCTTTTGGGTCTCCAGTTTGAGCTTTGCCAGAAGCCTCTCCATGTTCTCTACCTGCTCAGTGATGGCCCTGCTCTCTGCAGGGTTGGTGTCCTTAATACTGGAATGAAATGCCTTCAATCAGATGAACTGGGAATTAGAGCTTGAACCAAAACTCTAAAATGAACAGATTTGGATATTTACACTTCCATTAAAAAGAACATCAGATAGGGCAACATATTCTCATTGGGGATGTATAGAAAACTCAAATAAGTAAAAAAAAAATAATCTTTCAAACTTCTATGCACAATTATCTGTTATCTTATTACTTTCACCACTGCTTTCCCTGATCACCCTCTTTCAGGGCCTAAATGATACTTTCACATGTTGAACCAGGTAACTTCCATTAGTAGAGATCATTTGGTAGAGACACAAACAATTCTATGGTATTTATCTTCCTACAGCTGTGAAGTCTGAAAGCTATCACTTTACCAATCACCCAGAGAGATCATCTCAATCCAGCAGGCAAGTCCATTCTTTGGGCTGCTAGAAAGACAAACTTCAAAAGCTGCTTATTCTCGTTAGAGCCATAATTTACAATGTGATCTTAGAGAACTATCAAATAATATGGAAACAAAGAGAAAGTTCCTTACGATTTTGCAACACTCCTCAAGTATTCAATTTTCCTCTCTATCACCAGGACCTCTCTCTCAACTATGTACAGTTTGCGCTTGTCTGACTCCAGCCCAGCAGGTGAGTTCCCTGGTTCCAGACCCCCGAGCTGGGCCATCTTGTCTTGCAATAGGACTCCTATGCTCTGACAGTCCTGAAGAAATGTCCTCACATCAGCCACTCCAATCAGCTCGGAGCCCTTCTCCTCCTTCAGTGTTTCCATGCGACTCCAGCTTGAAGAAAGATAACAATTGTTATACATGAAATATCCTTTTTCTGTTCAGAAAAAGTCTTGTATAAAGATCTCATCAGCACCTAAGTGGGCCAAGAGGGCAAACACTAGCACTCCCTCACAACATGAAAGCTCATATCAGTGCCACGTCAAACAAGGGAACCCTGTTCAGTTCTGACCAGGTTCAGAACACACTGAACATGTTGCAAATAAACTACCATGGTCAAAATAAGGATCTGTGGTTCTCACTGAGTGACATGATGCCAGGAGTGTGTTCACCACAGGTACTAAACATACTTTGTGAAAGCAAACATTTGATGTTCCCTTCAAAGTTTGTGAAGGGTGTCCTCATCCTGATGTTTAAGTAACCAAATTGACTGGTGCAGTGCAGTACAGACAAAACTACTCTGAATACATTACTGTCACCTGTGAGTGAATTCACATTGTACTTTAACATGCACACACAAATTGCCACAATTTAAATATATTGGTGTCAGGGGCAGGCCTAGAAGCACCCCTAAGGCCTGAAGGCATGACATTGGGCTCAGGGCCAGACTATAGCTAGGCTGAGGGCTGCCTCCTCCCCACGGATGACACTGTCATCTAGATTGGGAATGAACGGTCAGCTCTCTAATTGCCTCCATGAGTCAGTCGTCTGCTTATCAGTAGCACTTTTACCTGATATTCATCTCTTCTAGCCAAACCTGGATCACAGAATATTTGCTAGGACTGATCTTCCTATATTTAACTGCCAATTTCTCAATGTCTTCTAGTTGGTCTTTGCCTGCTGCCAGTTCCGTTAAAAAGCTCTAGGATAGAAAAAGATGCAAGAATTGAACCTGAGATTTTTTATCATTCTATGGACACAATTCTCAATAATCTGTCATATCCACTCATCTCCCATTTTCACAGTTCACTTCTCTATTTACTGGCCTGCTGACAACATGCACACCTGTGCATGTAGCTCCTCTACAGCCCCCCCAACCTTCCCTGGTGTGCACAATCTGCCTGTGCATGTAAGTCCCACTCCTCTGGGATGCAACTGCACTGATGGATGTTTTCATTATTTGATGTTTTTTTTTCAAGTGTTGTAAGGTAAATCACAAAAACAATCCTTTTGTACCATGTTATGTGTATGGGATACTATGTTCACAGGAAGAGAAAGGGACAGAATCACACCAGCTTCAGTAATCTGGCATAGCCTGCACAAAAGAAATACCTGATGTATGCATGACTCTCTAAGTTGAATGAGAAGACTCTCAAAAGGTGATTTCTGAACTTTATCTTTTCTCCCAAGGTCAATCTGATTTAAAAGGTGTCATCTGTGAACAGGGAAAAGGGGTACCTGATATTTCTGCTGCATGACCTCCACATTGTCTGCTTGAGGTTGAAGAGTCCGGAAAATGTTCTCTTTATCTTTCATCCATGACTGAAATTCTTCACAAGAGCTACAGAAGCGGTAATAGCCAATCATCTCCTCCAGAGCCTTTTTTCTGTTCTGTGAAACACATGAAGAGTTAAGTATTGTTGAAGTAACTCCTTGCCATTTGAAGAAACAAAGAAAGATCCTTGCATTTAAGCTCAATACACAGGTGGTAGCTTAGTAGTTTTCCCAGACACTGCTGAAATAGAACAGACACATGAACACAATACTTCTTCCCAGAGCAACAGTAGTTTAAAAGCATAAGAGAAGCAGTGGGAGAGTGCTCAGACCCTGACAGGCAGCAAGGCCACTGTGATACTTGCTGCTGCTGACTGAAGACTTAACTCTGTAGTCTCAGGAACATGTAAGTCACATACAACATGTTTTTTGTTGGTCTTTAGGGCATGATTCCAGCAGGTAGGAGTGAAAAGTAGCATATTGAAAATGTAAGTTACAGTTGTTTATTTTTTTCTGGTATCAGGTCAGACAGCCCAAAGATTTAGGAGCTACAACAAGCAATCATTATGGGAGGGGGGGAAAGAGAAAAGATTACACAAAAGAATCCACTCTTCAAAAATTAAAAATACCGGAATGTAAATGGAAAGTTTGCCAACATAAAATGGATTTTGATACAACACTTTAATGGTAATCTTGAAGGCCTACAGGAACTAACAGCATCAAGGCACATGATTAAACTGAAAGCAGAAGCCAGCACAGCACTTAGTTTTCCTTTGCATTGCTTTGGACTTGGGTTTTTTTGTGAAATGTAAAGCAGAAGGGGATATTATACCTCAGCCATGCTCTGCAGATTTTTGTAAAGTGAATCGATTTCATCTTGGGTTTCCCATATGTTTTCTGGAAGAAAATGAACATCTGGACTAGAGGTTCCAGTGGATGCAGTTTCAGATGTTGCCCAGGTTCTACTGAATGGTAACTTAGTTGTCTTTTTACTTAAGTCACTTGGGGCTTCTGTCTTCACCATCTGTTGAGAAAAAATTAACAAAATTAATGGATAAATACTTCTGCTTTGGATAAAATTTTCACACGGAAGGAAAATTTGGTCTTGCAAGTTCACATCACAGCATTCTGACCCTTTAAACCAAACATTTCCAGTATTTCTTTCAATCTGTTTCCATTGTTTTATTCAGAAAGAATGAACAAAATAACTAAAAAACATTTTGGTTTTGTTTAAAGGAGTTTAAATAATTTTAAAATATATTGATTCAGTAAAAATTCTTACTTTGGATCCAGATAAAAGTTGCTTTGTTGTAGCTTGGTTTTTTTGTTACTTTTACAAGTGTCAACAAAGCAAGGCAATCAGCTGTGGTCACTGTCCTATTTGTGGTGATATTTTAGTACCTGAACATTTCGAGTTTCAAAGCCTGTGAGTGCCCTAGTGAATAAATATTTACAGTTGTATATTGATACCATCTTGTCACATGCTTTTTAATGTTTATAGACAAAGCAATAACATTTTTATTTCAATAAAAATTAATGCTGGATTGATGAAGTAACAGAAAGAACCAAAGTGGTGCTCACAGCTCTCAAATTTATTTGGCTAAACAGTGAGTGAACATACAAATGTAAAAGAATAAAGCTTGTCAATGTGTCATTCATTCATCTCCCTGAATTATGTTATTAAATGAGATGATCTCAAGTCAAAAGTTCCCTTTGTACTCAGTGAAAAAGAGGGACGTCTGCAGAGGTTGACTTCATCTTTTATGCCTTAACATCTCTCCTGGATTTTATGAGTTGCTCCTGGAGTAGTGGGATGGTTGATCACTACATCAGGGTACAAAAACAATTCGTAAAGATGTTTTGGTTAAATGTCTGCTTTTTAAAGATGATTGAAATTAATAACTTTATGTGAATAAAGATTGAGAAGGTATTTCTGAGGATTGGTGGAGGGAACTAATACAATAAGAATATTTCTAGCACTTCAGAGAACACTAACTAGGTGCACTACAAGCCATCAATGAAATTTGCCTCAATTCTAATTAAAAACTTAATCTGGCATATTCTGTGTTGTCAAAATCAAAATATTTTAAATATTTAAAAAAACCATTTCATTTACATTCTTCAACAAAATGTGTCAAAATCCCTCATCTACTTACTGCAGCTGGAGCTTGCTGTGCTGCAATGTCAGCCTGCTCTTTCAGGCGCCTCATCTCAGAGGAGTAGGCTGCAATCTCCTTCTCCAGGCGCAAGTGACGATGTAACAGCGCTTCAGCACTGGATTCGTCCTTTCCATAGTCCTCGCTGGCTAGAAGGGGCTGCCTTTCTCGCAGCCACGAATTTGCATCATCAATGTCAGCAAAGTACTGGAGGAACACAGGGAGGAAAACATTTGGATTCATCCTGAAAGTATCATATCCAGTTCCTTCCTCTTTAGAAAATTATGAATAAGGAGAAATGCCATTAAGTTTATAGCCCTAAGGTAACTGCCAAGTGTTGTGAAAGCTGTGAAAAAGGCAGGTCTAAATCTTTGATGTATTTCATGCCTGTATCACAGATAATTCACAGAATTACAGTGAGTAAAGAGATTCAAGGATTGCCTATATAGTTCTTTAAAAGCTCCTAATTAGCTAAAACTTCATGGTGCATAATAGTGGCAGTAAAAGGAACCCACAATGTATGATGCTGGTAGGTAATTGTAACAGATATTTTCAAAATGTTTAAGGAACAAAGAATGAACTTAGTCTACAACAGAAATTTACTTCTTTTTTCCAGAATTTGCAGTCTGTCTGGCTATAGCTGTAAAAAATGAAAACAAGGTTTTGAGATATAAAATAAAGTTACAACAGAAAAAAAAGAGAATTCATAGTAGTGAAGAAGAACCAAAACACTGTAGTGGTGTTAAATTTACTGAACAGAAGAGTGAATTTAGACTTTCTCAAGGACTTGCTGCTCAGTTTTGTTCAAGCCTTTTATGGAAACAAAAAATTGAACAAAAAAATTAGGAAAGGGAGAATAAGAATACCTGAGATAATGTGACGTGATTTAAGAATGCTGCTTTTATAAGAATTCTTTATTTGCAGATGTTCCAGTGCCCAAAGGAGTAAAATCATAGGTGGAATAGCAGTGTTAAACACTTGGCAGGCTTTGTGAAGTTTATGGTCAATCTAAGTTTTACAACACATTTCTTTTGTTGTTGGTTTTTGGAGAGTTTTTTTTTCATGTTAGGAAAATGTCACACCCTGATCCCATCCTCTAAAAAGATTCTGCATCAGCACTATCATGTCAGTTCTTGCCATTAGCATTTTTACCTTGAGAGCAACTCCCAGCTGCTCAAATCTCCTGCCTGCCTGGCTTGCAGGAAGATTGAGACTTTGCTGCCACAGATCTGTTTGAAGACCCACACCTGAAGTCTTTTCCTGCCACTATTGCCCTCCATGTAGGGGCATTGGGTAGAACTGAGCCATATCCATGTCCCCCATACACACACCACAGCAGAGCCCTCTTACCTGTTTGATGAGAGCTGCCGCCTGCAGGCGGCTTTTGCGATCAGCCACCTCATCTTGGAGCTGCTGCCACAACTTCTGGAGGTTTTCTGTCTGCCTCAGAATGTCATCCTGGCGCTCGGGGTTCTTCTGGCTAAGCTCCCAGCCCCTCCTCATCACATTTGCACATATGGCTCTGTGGGAATTGCACTCTGCTTCAAGAGCCTAGCACAAGGATGAGAAACATGTCAGCGTAACTCCTTCCCCACCAGCGGGAGTAAAGAGGGGGACCTACTCTCTGCTACTGTAATGCAGACATTTCCCATAGCCCTATGTCTTACACATGCCTAAGAAATTCCCCTTAGCTCTGAGATGATTGCCCCTTGGCTCCCCACACAGTCCTATTTGTTATACAGTCTTCTCTGAACGAGATACTTATTTGTCATCCACCAATTCAGCTGTTCCGTGCTTTCCAGAAGAATAAATACACAAACAGATGCACTCAAGTGTATAATAAAATAACAGGAGAGGTTCCTGTTTCTGTTTTTTTATGAAAGTTCTCAAGCCCCCAAGTCTCTTTACTTGTTCAAAGTGATTCTTTGCCATAAGAAAGCACTAGCTCATATAGATAAACTATTGATATTGAGCCACAGCAAGATCTTAGGAAAAATGGCAACAGATTTGTAAGGCCGTAAAATTTTATTCATCCTGCCTGCTCATATCTGTCTTCTTTTCACCATCTCTCTTTCCCCACTTCTCTCTTGGCCAGGAAACGAGGATGAGAAAAACAAAAACTAGCAACCTTTCTTTTCTGCCCATCAAAACGTAGCTAATATGGAGCTCAGGGTCTTCACTAGAAGCCCCATTTCTCATCCAGAATGAATCATATTAATTCCCTACCTTATCCTTCCACTCTTGAGAAAACAAGCCTACCCTATGCATTTTTTGAAAATTTCAAACACTGGTCATGACACTTGAGATAAGGAGCAGTTTGACAGCTTTCTTGTAAGTGAACTGTACTGTTCACTGACTGAAGGTCATTGATGTTCTAAAAGCTTGCTTTAATACGAAGACAAGGCACCACTAGCAAAGTAAGATACCTTGTTCTTCTGAATAGAGGCTGTAATCTGGCTGACATCTTTCCCTAACGTAGTTGTTCTTGCTAGCTTCCACTTCTCAGAGACCCATGATTCCTCCTCTTTGCAGTCTCGGAAGAATTCAAATAGCTTCAAAGCCTCTTCTAGCTGAGATTTTCTGAACCAAGGAAACAAACAGTATATGTTAGTCAGAAGTAGAATTCCATGGAGGCAGTGGTAGCATAATTAAAGAAGAACTTAAAAATCCAAAATCTGAATGCCTTTAGTTCCTCTTTGTCATATATTAATTTGTTCATGGAGTAAGACGAACGAAAAGCAAAAACTCCATTTCCTTTTTCTCTAGGGGATGAGGAAAAAATCACTTGCTAATCAGACTTCTCATAAAACAAGTTATAATAAATGCTGATAACGAAGCAATTCTTCTTCTATGAAAGTGAGTGATCCTTTCAGTCAGTTGCAATCAAGACACTCAAGTTGCTTTTATTTCAAATGCTGGAAAGCTGCGCCTTCTGATTAAAGTAGTGATTTGCCATCCTAACCAGGAAGAACAGAGCCATAAGCACAGCCCTACCGTGACTTGCTCAGAGCTGTAAGGTTCTGATACAGCTGACGAAGCATCTGAACTTTTGCATAAAGCACTTCCGGTTTAACTGTGCTGTCCTTGCTGATTTCTGCTGTCCTCTGGGTGATGTGTGTCAGTCTACCATCATAGGAAGAGATCTGCGAGTCCACCAAGTTGTGATTCTGCAGCAAATCTACTACTTCCAGGAGCTGCTTCCCACAATCCCGGGAATTCACTAGCACCTACAAAGTGGGAAAAAACCCCTAGTCATTGGCAGGGAGTGCACCTAAGGGCTCCGTCTTTTCTTATTTAGTTACCTGTAATGATGAACTGCAATGCACAGCTAGGCATCTAAGGAAAAATTGTGTATCTTTATATAGCTGATACACTTATCTCCTGTTGGCACCAGGAAGTCCCTGAAACAAGGTGGCTTTTTTAGGAACACACACTGTCAGTGGTGCAAGTTGTATGCTGGTGGAGAGTACCTGCAGCTCTTTCAGCTCCTCTGTAATGGCATCAGTGTCCCTCAGGAGGCCCAGAATTTCCTGCATTGTACCCAGGGACTGTTCTCGTCTCTGAAGCTGATCCAGGAGTTCCTGCCATTGCTTTGAAATGCTCTTTTGCCTGCAAAGGAAGAGAAAGAAACTACCAGTTAAGACTCTGGGCAGCACTGAAGGATTCTCAGTGTTTGTAACTTTAGAGGAGCTAAATGAACACACACAACTCTTCACACTAGTTTAAGAGGACAGGCCATGATCACAAAACATGTCAAAGCAATGTTGTTGTAAGTATTTTCACTAGCACACAAACTATGATAGATTTTTTAAAATGTAGACTTTTTTTTCAAGGATGCTCATACCTGACATGTCCCATTGCTTTCATTTGATACAGTGGAAAGGCTTGGAAACAAAGAAGTCATCTTTAAATGGCAACTTAAAGTAAAACATTAATCTAAACTATATCATAAGTCACAAGCTGATCTCATAAAGAGTTTAAATTCCTATTTTATAACTGTTTTTCTCAGTTGTCCTATAGGTTTCTGATTTTGTCTGAACTTAGAAAAGCATTGAAATACCACAAAATAAGTTGTTTGTATGGCTTCACAAATCAGGTAATGTAATACCCTGAGATAATCAGAGTAGTTATAATATCTCAATATCTGCTCCGAAGTGGAGTCAGTCTGAGACTTTGTGCCTTAACCAAACTGTATCACCTCAAACTACAGACTGAAAAAGAAATGTGTTGATTTGGAAAAAAAAAAAAAGGCATCTCTCTAAGCATTTTTGATGCAAGATAGAATATTTGATTGAGATATTTAGGTATATTTTCCTATATAACAAAAATACCTTAAAAGTATTCTTCACTCTAAATCAGCCTGAGAGTTTGATCATGCAAGGAAAAAATTAAGACTTTTGAAGGGGATGAAGCATTTGCCTTATCTTCTGAAACTGTTCAAAGATACAAGAAATTCCTGCTAGTTCTACTCATGAGGAGCAGAGCTAAGATTCATAGTTGCAATTAATTTTCTTCCACCACACCACAGAATTTCAATTAATTTTGATCTGCACCACTACACAGTCTTACGAGTATCACTCACTTCTCCAAGATTCGATCTTTGTCATGATAGTTCTCCTGACTGATAACAGTGGCCATTTCATCCAAAGCTGTGAAACGTTCCTTCCTGGGCAGTACATCTGCCACAATGGCTTCCAGCTTCTTACTGACAGCCTCCATCCTGTCCACACTCTCTGGCCAGAAATCCTGCTTCCCAATCACTTTCCTCATGTCTTCCAAGTAGGACTCACGCAGGGCTGCCTTCTTCAGGAACCTCTGGGCTAGTTGTTCCAGCCTTTCTAGCCTCAGCATTTCCTTTTGCAGTGCTTTTCCCCGGCTGTGTTCTGACTTTTCCAGGATGATCCAGTGCTTTTCCACATCCTGCAGCATCTTCCCCTCTGGGGGCAAGTATGGCCGTTGGTTATTGGCTCTCTGTTTGGTCCTGATGTTGAAGAGATGAGCTTCAATCATGCCCTTCTCTTGATATTTGGGGGGTTTCTCCACAATGCGGAAGGTCTTGAAGTTGGCCATGAGCAGCCACATTTCCTGAAGAGAGTTGGGGAAATGACGGTCATCCAGTTCCATTACCTTCTGCTTAATCCATTTCAGGAGGTCAGAGACCATCTGCTCATACAGAAGCTTCAAGTCATCTATCTCCTTCAGGAAGAACACAATCTGTGATGGGAATATAAAGTTACAAGCCATATAAGAAACAGAATGAAACAAGGTGCATGAACAGAAAGTAGCATCTTCAGCAGTCATCACATTTTTATATTGATCTGATGGTAGCTGTCACATCTGAGGCCAGGTGAAATCCCAGAATAGCCTTGCATGAAACACAATAAATAAATATTATTTAATATCTCATTCCAGTTTTTATTTAAGTAAACATTAGTTCTGGAATAAACAGCATGTATGTGGAGACTGTCAGCAATTCCTGTGTGGGCTGACTAGAAAGCAAGAATCCCAAACTGAGGGTTCATATTTTTTGTTTCACAATGGGAAAAAAGCTAGATATTTCCCCCCAGTCTCACTCTTAAACCCAAAATAATTCTATCCTAATATGCAATTACACCCTATTAGCTTTAGCACTTCAGGGTGTTAGGAGACTATCTGACAAGATCCTGGTTCTTCCACATGTACACAGCAAACTGTGGTCAAACGGTCCCCTCTCAATCTCCTCTGTTGGAGCTGTTTCTCTACATATAAATTACTAGAAACCGTCTCACGGCCCAACAGAGTTTTGGTAAGAATGCTAACTCTGATTCAATGCTAACTTTTCAAATCCAGGGGTTTTATTTCTTTCACTTGTGGCTTGACCTGACTTTATTTCAAGTTCAGGTAAATACTGGATCAAACACCTAGAATGAAATCCATAATGAGATAAAAAGTGCTAAAGCGAAGTCATCCTTTCTTTCCATAATATATTTTTTCCATCTTTGCCTTTTTACTTCATATTATTTTTTTCCCTCATCCTAACTGAATAATCCTCCTGCAGATGTCTGGTTTAATGGTGAACAACATTGTCTGATTCTATAATTTCACTGAGTTTGCCTGCTCCAGCCAGACATTAGTGAGGGAGATGGCATTGAGAAACCACCCAGTCCTTCCAAGTGGTAATCTGCTTTTACCTACTAGAAAGTGCACTTAGCAATGAATAAGTGTCATAGTGTTGTAAAAGGAGTAAAATAGCACCAACCTTCAGTGCAGGAAAAGCAGCCTATGAAATCAGGGCCCCCTTCTGTATTTTCTGCCATCGTACCCAGTTCTTGCTGAAAGATCCTAGCAAATGCATGATCACCTCACATGGGAGAGGAAAAGGAGATTTACCTCCTAGAGCTGTTTCTCTCTGCCATCCTGGTCACACACTTAGTCTGAACTCAAAGGCTTCCTTGACACATTCAGGCTTCCCTCCCAATCCTATTAGTAAATGCAGAGCCGCCTATTTGAGGGGACTAAGGACATGAAGAGATTAACATCTGTTTCCTTCTCCTTCTGAACCTTTGTGTGTGTCAGGAATGCAGGAAGACAGAAATGCAATATTAGAGACAGGCTTTAACCTCCTTAGGGAAGGAGGCAAAGGGAGGAAAAGAAGCAGGTAAGAAGAGAGAGGGAAAAGAATGAATAAACATAAATGGAAAAAACAACAGAGCACAACAAAAACTGAGAAAGGACAGAGCAGGAAAACTGTTTCTTCACATAATACAGAAGTTATGGCTTCCTTGCTCCTTATAGTTCCTCTAATACATGCTGGATGATTCAAGGACTATTTCAGATTTATCAAAAGATAAATAATGTCTCTTGGCCAGAATCCAGTGACTTGTGTGTAGACCAATCAGATCCTACTACCCACTCTCCCCACTGATGCACAAACTTTGACTGAATTCCAAGTCCTGCTGTCATGTAATGCTTCTCTTCAGAGAACATCCTGTTCTAACACATAGAATCACAGAGTAACTCGAGTTGGAAGGGACCCATAAGGGCCACCGAGTCCAACTCCCTGCTCCTCACAGGACTATCTAACACTGAATCATATGACAAAGAGTGTCCTCCAGTCACTTCTTGTGCCTCTGACAGGCTTGGTGCTGTGAAGAGCCATGTTATGGGATCATCTAATTCTTGTCCCAGACCACTTTTTCAGCTGACTGAACCCTGCTGTGCCAAATTTTTTCACCTTGTCACCACCAGGGAAGTTCTAGTTTGGATTTTGGGCCTCCTATTAAGCACTATATTTCCCTTCTCAATTGCACAGGTGGATGTCAAAGTCCAAATGTTCACATAGGACCCATCCTGGATGTGTAGGTTTTCTGCATGCTATTTATTTGTATTTTTGACAAAACCAGAATAGGTTATTCTGGATCTAGAAGAGAAGTTCTTTCTAAGGTCTTCAGTGGAACAACTACAAACAACAGGATGCAAGTAGTTTTGAATATAGCTCATGATTATATGTGAGATAAAGTGTATATGGAAACTGACAAAAAATTTAGCTTAGGTAAATTAATAAAAATGTAATAAAAATAATGAAAGCAATAAAAAATAAAAATGTCATAAAAATTTAGCTAACACTCTCTTATTTTTCATGTTTCTGGTGGTGGCAGTATTGACTTGTTTTAGTTTTGCTTAGTTTGTTTGGTTTGGGGTTAGGGTTTTGGGTTTGGGTTTTTTTTTTTTTTNGGTTTTGGGGTTTGTTTTTTTGTTTTTTTTTTTTTTTTTCATTTTGTACCTAAGGATTTAGAAAGAAAGGATGAGGATTTTCACAGGAAATAAAAGCCCTAAGTAGTATCATAGAATAAGGGATCATCTTTCCTATTAAATAAGAAAATTGTTGAATAGGTCTGCTTTTGCCTAGTTGTAATCTCATGCCAAGATTATTGAGATGCCTCAGGCTGCCTTGGAGCCATTTAAGTTCTTAAGCAGAAACTGAGGTCAAAAAGGGATGAATTTTCAGTGAAACCATTGCAACCCTCTTAGAGCTTGGAGAGTCTACAGGCACTTCTCATGAGACAAGCTCTTTTAAATGGCTGTGCCATTTGATTCAGTTCAAATGATCCTGGAGTTGAGCTTGCACAAAATTCCCCACATCTCCAACTTCTCTTTATATTTTTAACTTTCAGCTTCTGAAGACAGCAATGCACTTACTTTGGTCAGTCGCTTTTGTATTGTCTGGCCTTGTTTCAGTCTGGAGAAGTAGTGGTAATAGAATGACACATAAGTCATGATGGACTTCTCATCTGGGTCGGGCACAGCCACATCCTCAGCATCAAGCAGTTTGCTGATTCCAAACTCCTTCTCAGCAACATCAAAGGCATTGTTCAGGTTTTTAATGGGCTGGTCCTGCCTTAGTGAGCTATAGCGGATAAGGTCAGGCCTAGCCAAGGAGAAAAACAAGACATAGAGGGGAAGAAAGATGTTAAAAGTTCTTTCCAATTATAAACCATAAATTGTTTATTAAACTAAGGAATGTGACATGAACACTGAAATTGCTTTGACCCTGAACTTTATCCAAGAGCATTGCCCCTTTCCTACATAACGGGAAGAAAATTGTCCCTTATGAAATTGAAGTACCATTCTCATAAAATCTCTGCCCTTCTCTTATTTCTCATCGTCACTGATGGGTGAAAATGAAAGCCCAGTAGAGAGGCAGATCTGAAAAGGGAGTTGACTCCCAGATGGGGAAGTTACAGAATTCCACTGCACAAGAAGTAGCAGAAGAGCTAATAGTCAAAGAAATGTTCAAGGTTCTCATAGGTGGTTTCTTTCTTCTGTTTTGGGCTGTTTTCTTCACACTTTTTCAAAGGACCAGAGAAGGGAGAAAGAACAATACTGACAAGTTGCTTACTCTGTTACAAATGAGCCAGAAGGGATGCATGCTCACAAAGTTCATATAATAAAACTAGTTCCTAAAAGAGCAACTTTAGAAAAAGAGCAATGGGTGTATGTCTGAGGGGCTAAAGCCAAACGGATAGCATTGCTGAGATGTGTGATATTCCCTTGGAAATTCAATATCATGCCCAACTAAAGGAGCTACCAAGCAGGAGCTTTTGGTCCTTCCTTTCTTAGAGAGAGAATATTCATTTTAAAAAGAGTCTTCAGTGAGAAAGGACAGAGAGAATTGGACAGTCTGTTGGTGAAAACTTGTAATTCAGACCCTATAGCAACTTGTGCCAGAGCAATGAACGACTGTGTGAACTGATCCATTGGATCTTACCTGTGGGCATGTATGAGTGCATTGAAGGCCAGCCCATCTCTCCAGCTTTTGGAGAAGTCCTTCACATTCACATTGGAGTAGCTGGCAGTTTTATGCTGACACCAGAGCAGTAAGGCTTCATTGGCAGAGAGAACATCAGCTCTGCCTCCAAATTCTTCCTGGTAAGAGAAACCAATGTAAACAACACATGGTCAGTGAGATTACACTTATGTTCGCAAAGAGCAGTTTGTATTACTTTTGTCCTATTTACAAAACCCCTCAAAGTCATGACTTGCAGACTGTATCTGACATAAAGGCAGAAAGATTAAAGTGAAAATAGAAGTTTTCTACTAAAGTAAAAATGAATTGAATGAACTCAGAAATTATCAATTGAAATACAGGTGTTATAAAGTTTTTAAAGGTTTCTCTTCTCTAAGGTTTGTAGAAATCAAGTGGAAAGCAAAGCTCAGTTTATTTGCTTCCTTTGCTGTGAAGTAGGACTCAGAAACAAAATATGATATATTCAGGTCTAATGCTAGAAATGGTTAACTTTGATTTCATGATGCCTTCACAGATTCTTCTTTTTCATGTATTTAGAGCACATGATAAAACCTTTTAAACCCCATATTTTTATTCAGAGAAGAAAAGTATGCAGCAAGCACTCAAATCTAGAGAGAACTGTTGACAGAGAAACACTTTCTGAAGTCAAAAGCCAGTAAAAAAATCTGCAGAAGAGGGTGAAGACCATGAATATCCTATTTATCTCCAAGTTGCTGTGTTCAAGCTCTTTGCAAAATTGTAGAGTGGATTCAGTTGCTTTTAGAAATTGCTGGATGAGTAACTGGGTAGTATTGTAAGACCCGTATGATCAAAATAGTCAGGAAATGCTACCAAAGTGGTCCTCACTGGTCTGAAACTCTATAAAGCCTCTAAAATGCTCTGACCAGGCTAAAATACAAAGATACAGTTTTACCTTGTCAAGCTTGATAGATGAAATCTGAAATCTAAGTATGATGATCCAGATAAGTCCCAGGATTAAGGTTCTGTCACCATCAACAATATTCTCAGGACCAATCACTTTTACTGGCACCTGTTAATAAACCAATATCTGTTCAGCATAATAACACTCATGTCCAACACTCAGCGTAACACACTGTTGTTGAAAAGGCTGTTCATGTTGCTGTCTTAAGGAAACAGGTTTTATAATTGTGTTTCTTTCCTGGTCCATAGATCAGCAAGTTCCCATGTTCACACCCTAGCTGTCACGTGCAGCAAGAATGAGTTTCAGCAAAAGCCTGGCAAAAAGATGGTGGTCTCAAAGATTTAAAGTTCCTATATGTGTCTTGAAAACTGGTGGTTAAGGAGAGGGAAGAAACAGAATTCAGTGCTTCTTTCTTCCAAAGAAGAGGGACATTAGTTGTTTATAAACAATGTTACTCAAATTACAAAGAAATTGAAATCTGGGGTTTTCCCCCCACTTTTAACAAGACCCTTGGCCTGTCTTCAATGAATATCTTTTTGCATATTAGAGAGGGAAACTATAATGAGCATGATACTATAATTAATTAGTAACATTCATGAAGTGTTGTGATCTCTAATACCGATATTAACTTACCTTGGATTTCAGAAATGTGATGGCTTTGCTGTTGTTCTCTAGAAAATGCACTCTCATCTTTCCCCGGCTTGGTTTGGGCAAAACTTCTCCAGAAAGGAGCTCCAGGAGTTTCAGGAGAGAGATGCCATCTTTCAAGTCTATGTAGATATCATGTATCTCAACCCTCACCTGTGAAGATTAGTCAGACAATACCGACTCTGGCTTATCATTTGGCACACAGAGTTTCTACTAATAAACAAACAACATTGTTTCGCTGAGTCTTTACATGACAGTGCATATATGCAAATAGTGGTGAATCTTAATTCAGAAAAAAAATGGATTTACAGGAGAACTTAGATTATTTATGAAAGTAGGCTGCAGTAGAAAAGAGCAGCAACAACCAAACAAAAACACAAGTCTCTAAAAAAACCAGGAGATTCTGAAAAATAAAAAAACCTCAACATTTTTGTAACCAAACATTTTGGAAGCACTGACATTTTATTTCAGTTCAAATTAATCTTTTCAGTTTTTTATTCTGAGCAATGTATTTCATTTAAAAATTGAGCAGACGATCCTGTTCAATTACTCATTTTTTACTCCCTAGTCTCAACATAGTTTGTCACGTCCTGCGCTACCACCCGGAGTCTCCATACTTTTTGCCAAAGTCTCACACTAAGTGAAAGATTAATATCTTTGACAAAAATGTGTTTCATTGCTGCCAGTAGTGAGGTCATCCAGTGCTTAGATGATATGACATAGCATGTACTCTGACCTAACAAGAACTTGCCTTGGGTGTTTCTTTTTGGCCTTACGCCACTTGCCATCTAGAAGTGACATTAAAACCATATCACACACCAAACAATAATTTCCTGTGATTCTGGAATTATGGTAAATAAAAATTTTGTCTTCAGGTAAAAAAAAAAAAAAGGTAAAGTTATATATTTTTAAATTCAGGCAATAGTTACACATTAGGGGATAAAAAGAAAGATAACAGACATGCACTTTTTAATTCCAGACCAAATATTAATCAGTTTAGCAGGTCTTTTTCCCAGGGAAAGAACAAAACACTGAAAGTGTAAAAGAAACTCAGAGCCTTAGCATCTGTACTGTGTGTGGAACAAACATTTACAACTTTCACCGATTCATTATTTCCACAAAACTCCTCCCTATTTAGTTGCCAATTTTGTTTCTTTTTGCATGGTAAATAAACTTAAATTGTATCTACGGTATATTAGAATTAAAATGTTAAAGTTTTTATATTCTGTGACACTTCTATAAATTAATAACAGTTATACTTAAATTTGTAAAGACAGACTTCATATATCTGCTTTATGCCTCACCCAGCAATAGCTTTAATAGCTTTGTGACATCATAATTCTCATAAAGATACCAGTCACAGATTGCTTAACAAATTCAATCCAATAGCATCCAAAGTGCTTGAAGTAGTCGACAATATAACTGAGAACCCTGCAGTGTCCTCTGGTATGACCCAATCACATTAACATGTGCATTGGGAAGCTGAGACTGCATTGCCAGGAAGACCGAGATAAGCTGCCAGTCTCTGCTTGTCTCTTACCGTATATGGCTCGGAAAGCTCCTGCAGGCTTTTTCCCCCATGCTTTTACGATACATGAACGAGTACATTGCAGGAAGTTAAGACTGACATTGTAATCTTTGAACTTGAGGGCATTTTTAGAATGTGAAGTTATTTATCTATGGCAAAACTTCCTACACCATAGAAACCTAACTTTCTTCAGGTGACAAAATGAAAATGGGTTTTGCATCTGTTTTCTCCTGCTAAGAAAAATAAATTTTAAAGTTCATTTTGCTCTGCAGCTGCCTTTGTACCAGTCACAAATTTAAAACACTACACTGAAAAGCTCCATCTAGTACTGAAACATCACATAATAGTGATGAACAAGAATAGACTCGAGAGGCCTGGTCCTGCTTGGTGGCCTCAAGGTCCATTTTCATTACTATCATCTACAGTCTGTAGAAAAGAAAACTGGTTTTAGATAATGTAATTCCCTACTATGCCACAGCTACATCATTTGTTCTTGAAATGAGCTTGTCTTTAGTAAATCTGGAGACTTGGAATATGTTGGTGTTGCCTTGCACACACAAATTGACTGCACACTCACTCTGAAGCTCTTTGGAAGTCTGAGGGTTACTGAAAAAAAAACCAGTCTGTACTTGCATGGCAGTATGTCTGAAATTGCTCGAATTAAAGTGACTCTTTCAGAGCTATTGAGCAGCAACTCAAGCTGAACTGATCAGGCAAAGAAGAAAGTTTTATTTTTTGGTCAGGAAATTAAGAACTGAGAATTGTTTGAGGAAACCCAGACATTTGCAGATACTTACAGAAAAAAGAAGCAAATGAGGAACTTCCTCTGAAAGGATCACCAATATATAATGGACATCACATTATGATAGGTTTATACATTCTACAAAAGTGAACCTTGATTTCAGAGAAGACTGGTAACATGAACAGTGCAGGCAGATGTAAGGTAAAAGGTACAGGTTGTGGTACTCTAATTAGTTAAAGCCTTCCTTGCTTGCAGATATATGTAGTGCCAACATTAAGGAAAATATATGTTAAAAATAACATAAAAAAGAATACAGTATTTGAAATAAAACAAACATGCAAACAAACAAACAAAAATCCCCAAATTCAAGGAGCTACCTACCTTATTTCTGGTGAAGACGTTGTTAATCCAGTTGGTGAAGGTTTTCTTTTGCATGGACATACGCTGCTCCTGCAGCTTTTTGATGTGATCTTTTTCATATTCAGTTTCCATGGTCACCCAAGAGGTCAGAAACCTCAGTGAGGTGTTGAGCAATGAAAAGGTTTGCCAGACCACCTACAAAAATCAGACATATGCCTAGTGTATATAGGGTTCTATACCATACCCAATAGAATACCTTACTTTCCTTTTGCTTGTATTTTGCGCTTTAATTTCACCAACTTTATTTTTAACTTACTTGCATTCACCTTTTTAAAATACCTCTCTTGTTCAGAATGAAAATGTGACATCTATCTATGCAGGTTTACTTTCTTGCTCTCAGTCTCCACCCATGAGCATGGAGATCCCATGAGGACCACCACATTCTGCAAGCCATCAATAACTTTCTTGTGTGTGCCTGAAGCACATGACAGAGCACTGATCTTACACCCCATCGGAAAGAGGAATCTGCAAATCACTTCCAATCCAGTATGTGAAAGTGCATTATGTTCTCTGAGGACTGATTGAGATGCTGCTGTTGTCTTTCAGACTACAGTACTTCTAACAGAAGTCAAAGAGCTGCTTAGAAAGGAAACTGAACCATCTTGTTTCTTTTCTTTCATGGGTTCAGTTTTTTGTTTATGTATCACTGTAAGGATGGTGACACCAGTCCATAATCACATCAACAAAGCCCTAGACTGGATGTCAGGAAACAGTATTCTTCTTCCCTAGTCTGTCATAGACTTGTTTGTTTGCCTCATCCATATTGCTGAAAAGTCAGGCTTGTAGCTCCTCACAGCACCCAAGCTGAATATTCAGAGAGATTTGAAAGGAGGAGTCTTCCCTGTAGAGATTGTGATACAATAAAGTGGATTTCAGGTCAAGTGAAGAATTCTTCTGAAGTCACTTGGTTTATGTTGTAAATCTGTAACAGCAGTGACCTTGCTGCTATGAATCCAAGATAATCACTTAAAAAAATTAATCGGTGTAAGATCCATGGCTACAGACACCTCTAGTGACCAAACATAATCCGCTTGAACTACTGCCATAATTATAAGTATGACCTGGATCTCAGCCTGGCTGCAAAACCACAAAACCTGTTGTAGTGGTGGGAGAGGAGAGAGAGATGTCTACTGCTGTCAACCTACTGCAAAGAGAGAAGGGAATGAAAATTTAAGACCTCTGACAAACTATGGCAGTATAGTGCAGGGTGACCTGCTTCCCCAGATTCCATGTCTGTTCTGCAAAGGCCAAGTTCTCAACTATTCTGGGCTCTGCACCCTTTAAATTCATAAAGCATTAAAATACAGGATAAAAGACAGTATGTGTCCTAGCCTGAGAAGACTGCAATAGGGAAGCAGCAACTGCAGCCACTGCAAATAAGGAATTGCTTGCCTGATAGTTTTCCATGCTTTGATATGTGTAAAGGATTTAGCCATTTTACAATATGGAAAGCTATGGAAAATGCCAAAACAACAATTTGTTACTGATTGGTTTTTGATTTTGAGGCAGTTGTATCTTAATCACCAGTGCTTGACTTCTGCAAAACAGGGACAACACTGAAACATGATAGTTCTGCAACAACACAGGGAAGGATCATGACTGTAGATGAAAGTCTAATGAAAAGAATAATTTAGCAAAGTTTGAAACAGAATTATAGAGAAGATCCTCACAACCTTTTCTTATTTTGTGGTCTGGTTCAATACTGTGCACTTTCTCCATTTGAAGAGCAGATATTCAAAGAATTGTCTTTTCCTTCTAGAGAGGTAGTATTAACTTACCTCCCTATAATTACCCCTATAGTTAACCCACATAATTTTACCAAATGATTCTTAGAAGGTCTGCAGGCTTTTTTTTTTTTTTAAAGGGTTTTATCCAAACATTGCAGTTACCCCAAATAATGACAGTACTGGTTTCATTTGTGTGCGAAGGAAGCTCATTTGTTGAGCTACTGCCTCACATAACAGCTCAGCTGTTTCATTAATTAAATTAGAAATGTTCCCTGTATTGGTAAATGATTACTGTAAGACAGATCTGTAATAGATTATTTGCATTTGCAGGATATGAAAGCAATGCTAAGAACCAAAACGGGTTATAATATTCCATTACAGGAAAAAAAAAAAAAAAAAGATAAAGAATGTGAAAAACCCCCACTTACTCAGGTTTGGAGGAAGTCCTTTCTGACATCCAGCAGCTGGTCTTTCTAAAGAGTGACTTCCAATGGATCCACTCCCACATTCACCTCACTGTTTTCATTAAAAGTGACCTTTGATTTCAGGAACAGAGGTTGAGTATTTATGATCTACCTGTGAACCTTTCATCTGATCTGAAGTAAATAATTCATCAGAACACAATGAATAAAAGTTGTCACAGTCATTGTCCCAATCTTATGCTCAAAAACAACATATGAACTGCACCAAAATTGCTGTAAAACAGTGAAAAGTCATCCATGGTTCTGGAGCTTTGGTAAAGAGCATCTTACACAATTGTATTTAAGGCTCTGCCTGATCCCCAACTGCTTTTCTAAAGGAATTCCTACCTGGAAAATTGAACTTGACAATGGAATCTGAAAATGAAACTACAGCAGAGAGTACAAAGACCAGAGCAATATTCAAGTGGTTAAATTTGAATACAGAAAATGAGAAGGTGAAAATGTGAAACATTAGGAATCTGCTCAGCACTCAGCACAGCTTTGAGGAAGCTTTTGTGCACAGATACCTGCTTCTGGCAGAGTAAACTGGAGTCAAGTTGGCAGTGCCAGCTGGTTGCCAAGTTTACTACTGATGGACTTTCATTAATGACAAAAGGGAAAACAATCCTGGTGACTTATAGAGATAGCAGTGGGTCCTTCCTGTCACTTACAAGGTTGCAAAAGCACAGTACGCATCATTGCCAGAAATCAGCCAGCTGCTGCTGGAAATCACTACTAGAAAATGGGCAGACACCTGAAATCAGAAACTGTTAGTACAGATGTCCAGCTCAGACATGAGGTAAGGGAATAGCAGTCCTTCCCTTCTGGTAAGTGTAGTTTAGTCAGCATCCAAAAGGGACAGGAGGAAACACGTAAGAAATGAACAACTCCTGAAAACTCCGTACAGATAAAACTTGATCGGCTGAATCTGTGTCTTCCTACATATCCTAGAGAAATGTCATACGTAGTGTCACATAAGACAGCTAAAAAAAAATCTTAACACTTATGTTACAGCTATTTCTCAAAATATTCCCTTCAAATTCTTAGCCAACTAAAACAATGCAATACAATAGTGTATTGTATGACAATGTATGTAATGTACTGTAATACAACCTAACTAATACAATGTAATTCTTAACTATCATTAACTGTGGATTGGACAACAGGAGAAAAGAGATACAAATTCAGCAACTGTTCACATCTCTTCTGTAAGTTCATTGCCTGCTTGTAATTCCACTCTTTTCTGTCTTTTCTTTTGCAGAATCACAAAATGGGTCAGGTTGAAAGGGACCACAGTGGGTCATCTGGTCCAACCTTCCTGCCCAAGCCGGGTCATCCTACAGCATGTGGCACAGGACTGTGTCCAGATGGTTCTGAATATCTCCAGTGAGAAAGACTCCCCAACCTTTCTGGGCAATCTGTTCTAGTGCTTGGTCATCTGCACAGTAAAGATCTTCCCATGATTAGGTGGAACTTCTGTGCATCAGTTTCTGCCCTTTGTCTCTTGTCCTATTGCTTGGGACAACCATGAAGAGCCTGGCTCTGTCCTCTTGACACCCACCCTTTAGATATTTATACATATTAATGAGGTCCCCTCTCAAATGCCTCTTCTCAAGGCTGAGCAGGGCCAGCTCTCTCAGCCTTTTTCTGCAAGAGAGATTCTCTGGACCCTTGACCAATTTAGTAGCTCTCTGCTGGACCTGCTCCAGGAGCTCCATGACTCTCTTGTACTGAAGAGTCCAGAGCTGGACACAGTACCAAACGTGATCTCACCAGGGCTGAAGAGAGAGGTCCTCGACCTGCTGGCAATGCTCTTTCTAACGCATCCCAGGATTCCATTGGCCTTCTTGGCCACAAGGGCATACAGCTGGCTCATGGACAGTTTTTGTTGTCCATCAGGAGCCCCAGGTCCTTCTCCGCAGAGCTGCTTTCCAATAGTCAGACCCCAGCCTTTACCAATGCATGAGGTTATTATTCCCCACGTGCAGGATCCTGCATTTGCCTTTGTTGAATTTCAGGCAGTTCTTCTCTGCTCAACTCCAACCTGTTGAGGTCCCTTCGAAGGACTGCACAGCACTCTGGGGTATTGGCCACTTCTCAGTTTTATATCATCAGCAAACTTCCTGAGGAGACATCTCAGGATCTTCATGCATGTCACTGATGAACAAGGTAAGCAACACTGGGCCCAGTATAGAACCCTGGGGGACACCACTATTGACAGGCCTCCAACTTGACTCTGTACCATTGATCATGACCCTCTGGGATCTGCCACTCAGACAGTTTTCAATCCACTCCTTGAGTTTGCCTATGGCGATTTCACCAGTGACAATGTTGAAAGCATTGCCGAAGTCAAGGTAGACAATATCCACTATTAACTTTTAGTTATATCAACATCCTTAAAAAGGTTGGATTGTAGGCTGTTGGTTTAAATCCGGCACAGGTTGGCTGGCTGTGTGTGTGTTAAGAAAATGTCCTTGCTCCTTTTGAATAGAAGGGAGAGGACCTGTAGCTGAATTGCCCTGGAAGCAACCATTTCTCCCTATTGCAAGTTAATTATTATCTATGTGACTAAATGTGCAAATCACTGTCTTTGTTTTTTATGATGAAGGGAGATCAGAGACATGGTATAAAATGCCACTAACTCGTGATTATCTATCTAAAGTTCAAAGTTAAATGGTAGACACTTATGTGGCAGTCATAAATAAAGCCATTTCCTCAGTTATTTATATCCCAACAAAGTAAGAGGAAAGGCACAACAATATTTGTGTGCAGTTTCCTGAAGGGATCACGAAAAGATCACCCCTCTAGGCTAATTATGGACCCTATCTTGATGCCTTTGCAAAGAAGGGGAGCCTTGCCATCGACCTCAGGAAGGAGAAGAGTCCAAAGAGCACCTTTCCCTTGCCTTTTTTTCAGCCCGAAGTGATTTTCCATGGTGGCAGCAGCTGTTTTCTTCTTTTTTAACAGGAAGGGCCCTCATGAGGGATTCCCTTCTGCAAAGCAGCTTTCACATAAGACTGTTAGGTTTTTTAGCTCCCTTTCTTATCTGTCTGCAATCTTGTTCTGTTAAAGAGGAAAACAGAGCCTATGGAGATCAAATAGACCTTGTGCAGCCAGTTTTGCAGCCTCAAAACTCCTCTGCTCCCAGCACTTCCCCAGTGCTCCTCTGCTCCTGGCACACCTTGTAAATTAAAGAGGGATGTGACACTCCCTATCTATTTGAATATTGGTTTTTTTGTGGTTTGTTTTTTTTTTTTCTTTTTTTAATATCATCACTGTCTTCCTCTCACAATATGCATGTGAATTCCAAGCTTCTCTCTAAGATGGGAAGAAATGTTTAATCCTCCTGACATAAAGAGCATAAAAGTGACAGACACAGGACTCGCAGAGGGTTGCAGAAGCTGACTTTGCTGCTCCCAGTCCCATCATTCCTACCCCTGACCTGAATGAGAGCTGATCACCATGAGCTTTCCCAGGGCATCTTTGGCTCTGCTCTCCAGGCAGCAGCACTGGCATTGCCCCATCATTGCCTTGCCCATTGGAATGGAGGAGTCTGCCACAGAGGAGTACATTTACACAGCTGGGTGCAGATGCCTTCACGTGCCAAAGCATCCCTTACTGAAGGCCATTTGCAGCTGACAGTTCTATAACTTGATGTGTCCTTCAGTGTACCATGCTACTATAACTGTGCTCTGTGCTGCCACTGGGCAAAGCCAGCTCCAATTTAAAAGCCATGTGGCCATACTAATGCCTGTTCTTGCAGAGGGCTGAGTTTATTCACATGGCTCAGGTGAGAGGTTTGGCACAGCCCATGACCCTATGTTATGTATGCTTCACATACATGCTGTTCTGAAGGTACGTGAAAATCCTGTCTGATCCCTGCTAAGGAGAAGGTTTCCCAAATCTCAAAGAAAATAAGCATGTTAAGCAACAAACACATGCATGACAGCTGAACTCTCTATTCCCCACTATGTCTCTAGCTGTGTTGCTTCCACATGTAAGAGTCTCAAAACCACAAACCCCTGGACATTGACTCTATTGAGTAGAATGGCATCCCTCACTCAGGGCCATGGTCTGGTAGCCCACAGTGTGCCAAGTAAACACAGAATATAGGCTGCTGCCTGGGGCCAGCAACCTGGGTCCCACAAGTAGCCCTCCACGCTGCCACCCTCCCCAGCTCTTCAAGCAGCTGATGTTCAGTCTCATCAAGGCAAGGTAGAAACCGGTGAGAAGAACCATGATCCCAGAAAATTTCTTAACCACATCTTGAATTACACCTAATCTTAGACCTCATTGTGGCACAGAGAAACTATACCCTGGATATTGAGAACACCGGAGAGGAGCAGACAGTAATTATTGTAAGAAGCTGTTCACTCATTTGGGTTACTAAAGTAAAAGAAAAGTTGGGGAGTTGGCCAAAAGCAGCTTATGAGAGACATGGCAACCTCCAACTCAGTATGCACAGATTCCTTCCTTTCACAGGCCTCACAGTTGAACTTTGTCCCAAAGTAGCCAAATACTTCTCTCAGCTTTTTTCCTTGAAGGACTTGATCTCACCCTCCCCAGGCACTTCCTTCCCCTGCCCAGTACATACCTGCCTTGCCAGCAGCACTGTCACCAGCCGCTCTGGGGTGCCACCCAGCCACAGGCATGGGGCTCCGCGGTGGATGGAGCCTCAGCTTCTCTTAAAGCTGAGCTCTGCCTGGGAGGATCTAAACCAGCATCCAGGATGCTGGGCTGTTATAAACCTCAGCCTTCCCATGCTCTAGTCTAAACTAGAAATTGCTTTTCTCCTTTAATAGTTGGCTAGCGGTGACATGACATCAACAGGGAGCAGAATTCAAGCAGAACAGTTGAATTACATCTCATCCAAAGGAACTGGAGCCCCTCACCGCATTTGAAAAAGAGGACAGCTTAAAGCAAAATCGGATTTATTTTTCCTGGCATGAAGTTGTTCAGTCATCTCTTTGAAACAGAAAATATACATTTGCTTGTTTAGTCATGAGTTAAGACGTTTTCTCCTTGGAGCTGTTTATATTATCTTGAAATTTCCCTTCTGTTTCTGAACCTCAAATAGTTAACATAAGAGCTTCAAAGACTCTGTGCTATGAACACATGGGACAAAGGACTTTCAGCCTCTTTCCATTTCATACAAACGTAGATAAAAGGTTTCAAGTGACAGGATAGCCTTAATATTTTGAACATCAAACTGAAAATGGGCCTTAGAAATCACTGTTGGCAATGCCAGATCTAGCTTGTGTGTTTCTATAATTTGATTCAAATGTTTCCATTTCTTTTTCATTACTACTAAGGAAGACTATTGCATGAGTCACAAACTTCTCCTTCACAGCTGTATTTTAGGGGTTTGTTTGTATATCACAGTGATAAAGCATTTAGCCTTACTTATCAACGAAACAAAACTGTGATTTTCACCTATGGATTGGCTCCCAGCACCCTGAGTGCCAGAGCACTGCACCCTGTGCACAGAGACAGCGCACACCATGGTGTGCTCTCAGGTTTTGGTCCCCCACTGCCCTGATCAGCAAATTACTGATTGCAACCACAACCCTCTCCCAGTCCCAGTTTCATTGTGAAGGTGTTCCAGTCATGTGGAATGACTTAGGTAGCTGGCAAAAGCATTGTATAAACAGTTAACATAAAAGGTGTGAACTTTAGCAGATGAGGAATAAGACAGGGTAGTGCAAAATGAATAAAAATTGCAATTACTCTCCACTGTAGGCTAAAATAGCCACGTCCTGAACTTACTGGTTATATAAACTTACTGTTTGTTAATGTCTTACTTTCAGACTAAGACACAGAATGAATGCCTTTTGAGAAAAAAACACAGAATGATCTGAAAAGAAAATCACTAAGCACAAGCAGCATGTTTCAGCAGTTCCTTGTTTAAAACATTTAAAAAATGGTAATAACAGAGATCTTACAGTGTCTCTGAAATACAGCATCTGGTGAGAGATACATACCATTCATGAGCTACTTTCATCACTATGAAATTGTCAGAGCTCCAGAAGTGGACTATGGGTTGCTGAGCTAGCAACACCTTGGAAAGAACATGAACAAGCACCAGCTCAGAGAAAAAAATAGGTGGGAGAACAAGTTAAACCTGGCATTAGTGAATTTACAGTATTTACTGGACCAGAAAGTGAGTCCACAGCCTAGCACCAGGTACAAATTTGTGCTAGCTGTGGGAAGAGGGAGAGGAATCTGCCTCAATACCACAATTTCCATCCATATTTTTCTCTCAGAGGTCACAAAAAGCTGCACAGATACAGAACTTCTGAATACTTTCTGTAAAAAACAACCTCCTCCTCTCCTGTGTTTTGATCACAAGTGTTTACTGGGTTTGAGTATTTATTTCCAGCTCATTGCTGTGAGTCCTGAGAGAAGGAAGGCACACCTTCAGCAGATTCATTTGTTCACCTGTCTAAGCAGGGCAAGGCAGACAAGCCCAAGGGCCAAGCTTTCAAAAGGTCCTCTGCACCCAGAGTTAGTATGTGCAGCATGGCAGAGCTGGATTAGAGAGATTAACCATGGACTGGGGAGAACAACTACCAAGTGTGCTGTAGATTTTTCAGTCTGAAATGTCCCGTATGTGGAAGTATGCAAAACAACACTCTATTAAAAAAAACCAAAAACAAACTCCAAACCCCATTAAAACCTCATCTTCTTCAGATTATTTCTGACTTTTCTAAGAAGCAGTTCAAACAAGTCACTGGGATTCAACAGCTCCAGGAACCCCCAACATGTTGTTTGCATGTGAAACACTTGCTTTCATGTGACACGTGGCATGACCAGCATGAGCCTAACAGCCTAGCTTGCCAACACTGCCACATGTGAACCCTGCAGCAATTGAAATTTGACAGGATTAGGAATAATAGTTAAACTGTAGCATCCTGATGGCACAGTGTGACTTTGGAGATGACTCAAGTAAGCTGTGTGCACATGGGAGAAAGAGAGGGGCAGGAGCAATTAATTTATGCACAACATTACAATGAATGTTCTATTGGTCTAACAGATTATTCTTAAGTAGTAGGTAGCATGGTGTGGAAGAGGTCCTTGGATTTTTTGGGGCAAATAGCTACTATGTCTATGAGCCTTAAGCAGCAGGATTACAAAACTCCAGTCACTGAAAGATTATTTCCAGAAAGAAGCATGCAAAAGAAAATCTCTGGTAGTTCAATATTAGTTTATTAAACCAGCAATTTTTATCACTGCTTTCTAAAAATGATTACAAAGCATATTAAAATATATTACAGTATCTGCAAAGAATTTATTGTCCAATAAAAGTGCAATAATAATGAACTTACAACTTTGTTTGCCTAGCTGGACAAACTGAAGCACACTGCACAGACCAAGACTTTCCTCAAAGATTACAATGCCTTTCAAGTGAAAACAGTATTTAACAAAAATACTAGAAAAGGTGAGCATGTGAAATAGAAAACAAAGTTCACGTTCATTCTTTCAGTGCTGTTACACATACCCATCAAACCATACACTTCAAACTCTGTTTGAGCCACCAAAATGAGTGCACATTGTGAAGANAAAAAAAAAGAAGAAGAAGAGAGTGAATTTCAAATGCTGTTGAAAGCCAGGGACCGGATTTCTGCTGCTTTGAGATCAGGTTCCACACAAATCCACACCATTCCCAACTAACAACTGGGATCTCATCCTGACCTAAAAATCTCTGTAAATTCACCAATTTCAAGCTGTCAGAGCTTTAAAAGCCTCTTGGTGTCCTGTATTGTGGTTACGAGCAGTAGCTCCACATTTTCTGTTCAAATCTACAACAAAACCTCATAATTTTTCTGGGAACAGAACTAGGGTGGAAAACTTTAACTGTGCTGTGGAATAGTTGGAGAAGAGTTAAAAGCAGCAGTTTCTACTTTAGCTTATGGCAGTAGACTGCATCAGTGGGCACTGATTTCACAGCATAAATTACTGACAGTTTTGAATGACCATGCAGAAAATGTAATTACAATCTTGGGCATCAAATGGCCAACAAATCCAACATCTTCATCTCTCTTCAGCAAATATTAGTAACAAACTGAACACCAAAGATTACGTCATGCTGCTGTTACCAATAATTACTTAGAGCACAGTGTCATGAGAGAAGGCAATCCTGCTCACTTCTACACAGAATACTATCCAAACAGTTGTGTGTGGCTGGTTTAGCTAACTGAATGGGCTTGCAGAATCCAACAAGACAGACAGCCAGCAAGGCAAATGGGGTAGGCCCATGGGTTTGTGAGGAGGTAGTGAGAAAAGAGATCCCTTCCCCTGAGCAACAGCAACCTATTATAGCCATTTGCTTGTGCAAGAAACTGCTGTTTAAAGTTCACATGAAATGTACTTCATTCCTATCAGCAAAGTACAATGCTAGTTCACTGCACCATATAATTAGAATTACATTCAGATAGCTCTGCATGCCAACTGTGAAACACTTCTCTTCCTTCAGACAGCCAGAGAAAATCCACCTCTACTCCTATACATGCTTCACACATTCCCCTTCCAAAATCTACAGGAGAATGAAGTAAAATATTACAATCTCATCTAGGCAAAACATTTTATCTTATCAAAATGATGTATTTCAATTTGTTTGCCTCAAGACCAAGTCATCATACTTTCACAGAGACTGAGGAAAAGGCTGTGTTCTCCATTTTACTACCAATAAAACCATAAAAACAAAATAAAGCCACGGAAACTATCCTGCTCTTCTCACTGAAGGAGGATATTTCTACTGGCATGGGATCACATGGCTCCAAAATGTTTGGAACATCACCCCTGGAAGCTACACATGGTAGGAACTCAAACACGGTCCCACCCCTGTAACCCTGTGCTGCTGCAAACCAAAGTAATACAGGTGCAAGATCAGCAACTTTTCAGACCCTCTCATCTTTGCCTACACTGCAGGAGTCAAAATGCACAAGCTTGCATTCTTTCTCCCGGTGGCTTTCCTTATTAAGTTAGTCAACAGTGCTCAGCCAGTCAAGTGTATACAATTGTTACTGACTGCTTACACTACCCATAAATATGTAGAACTTACTACTTCTGTAGTATTTTTTTTTTTCTTAACACCTGCAATGTCTATAGACTACGTTCTGTTCAATAAAAAATAAATTACTTAGAAAATAGTTACTCTGCAGATGTACAGTCACACAGGTAAACTCAGGGTCAAGTTTCACAGCTCTGCTAAAGTGTACAGAGATGCACTAAGGTTAATTTGGCTCCTAATTTAGGTCTAACAGAAATAAAATTGGTATGCTTGAATGATAGGAAAACACCAAAGAATTGGAAAAAAAAAATAAATTTAAGTTCTCAAGAACAATTTAACAATGCCAGGACATCCTTGATACAGGCCCAGAAGCCTGGCAAAGTAAAGGTGTTCTGCCACTACTTAAAATAGCTTCATTGTTTTCCAGTGGTAGAGCCCTGGCAAAGTTCATTTCACATCAGAACAGAACAGATGCAAAAAGATAAGAGGTCTGGAAAGATCTGAAGTGTTAAACCTGACTGACAACCTACAAATGTATGATTTGAAAAAAAAAAAGAGGCTGAGGCTTCTCTTTGGTCACCTACCAATTTCAACACAAAAGTGTGACTAAAACCTTGACTGGGAGACAACATCTAAACTACTTCCCTCTCCACCCCTACTGCACTTTTTGGCTTGCTCTGTCTCAGAAGGCACTACTTGTGCCACTTACTACTGAGACTCAATGAAAAAGTGCTCAAAACTACAGTACTTTTGATCTATAGGGTATTTCATACTACAAATGGAATACAAGTCAATTCCTGCTCATACATGTAGAGTAGAATTGACTGCCAAGTTTGATTTTAGAAAGTAACTGGCCCTCCCTGAAAGACTCAAGTTCACAGAGCCAAAATTTTGCATTCTTTTAAGGTACTGATAAAATCAGTGGTAAGCAGACAATATATTCAACTTTGATTGCGCTGTTAGAAAATGAATGTTTATCAAGCATCCATTCCTTTCATGGACTGTTTACAATACAGGGATAATATTTGGAGGGATCAGTCTATCACTTATTACAATCAATGTAATGATTCCTGTTAGCCTCCCCATCCTTGAAATCTGTCACCATAGGAATCAATTCTTTCGTGGTTGTCAGATACATGGTGACAAAAGAAAGCATTAAAAACTTTTCTTAAATATATTATATATTAAAAAATACAGACATAGCTCTACAACTATCTGTAAATAGAAATTAAATACCCCTGAAAATTTCCCAAGACAATCTGATGTACTTTGAAGGGGTTGACTTTAAGCAATGCACCTTTTCTGAACAGAAAGTGAGGCTTGATTTCAATAGAAACAGGTCTTTTTAGCTTACAAAAAACCATCCTGCTGTCACTTAGAACCATTCAGAAATGCAGAGCAGTCAAACAGAAATCTCAAAGAAAATTCTAAATCCAAGAAACAAAAGAGATTCAGTTCTTCTGCTGATAATACTGAATATATAGTGCTATGTAAAACTGAAGAAGCTGTTCTTCAGATAACAAGACACAGTGACAGATTGAAAGAATAATTTTAATATTTTGCAGTTCTAGCTAGAATCAGTAAAGTTTTAAAACAAGTCTGCTCATATTCTGAGCACTTACAAGACTCTTCCCATCAATTTTCTTTCTGTAGCCCCTATTAAAAAATAAAAAGAACAAAAAATAAAATTTCCTTTTATACCAGTCTTTTTTTCAGACTGTAGAGATGCTGACATCCACAACTGATGCCTAAAGTACATTTTTAGCATATAAATGTTCCTTGAATAAGCAGCTGAACTTCATATTTTGAGCTTCCTTGCGCTATTTAGAATAATTCAGAGAAACTTATGGTTGGTATTTAGGCTTGGTGAAGGTCAGCAAATTTTATACATGGTCTTTTCTGCTTTATGGTTGTAAAAGCAGCAAGACATGGGCACAGGACTCCAAAACCATTTTTACTGTATGATAGAGCTATATAAGGCACTTGTGATAAGCATGTCTGAGTGAAGGTCAGCAGGGACAGCTACGCGAATGTTTCCCTGCTACCATGCTTCTAATTTCAGTAGCTTGCGTGAAATGTGCTGTGAGGTTTAAGGAACTAAGCTCAATTTCAAATTTTGGTGGTTTTAACACATTTGTCGAAAGATTTTCAAAATCCTCATTCTTCTCCTTGTGTTGTTCATTCTGCTGTCTGGAAAGGTTTCCTGTGAGATGGTGGCACCAGGTGGGAAGGCAGCGTGCCAGGCAGTTCGTATCCATCCAGTTTAATCTTGATAAGATGTTTTGCTAATGCAAACTCTTCATCATCCAACATCCCATCACCATCACAGTCTGCAAGTTTCCAGATCTTCCCCAAGACACTATTGGGTAGTTTGGAAGTCACCATCTCCTTCTTTGCACTAATCCCAGATATTTTGCCATTGATGGGTGACAGAGTGTAGAAAATCTCATCATAAGCAGGTTTATCTTTGGCAACAACCCATTCATCTTCATCAGCTCCTTCCTTAGCACCTTCTCCATATCCGTGGCCAAAAGGTCCTGCCATGGTGCCATCAAATGCTCCACCATGTACCACCTCTGTTGGCATATTGCTCTCCTCCTGTCTGATTAGGTTCATCAGGGAGGCAATTTTGTTGGCCAGCATGTTATCCACAGCTTCGATTAGCTTTGGTTTCAAAGAATGAAATTTAGTGAAGTCACAATTCTCCAACAGCTCCTGTGAATGACAGGTTTCAGTGACAGCAGTTAGAAACATTTCCAATACATTGAAAAGTTTAGAGAATGGGCTTCAAATGAAAATAATATGTTATCTTTTGAAGCGTTTTCATAACTGAAGCTTCTCTTGAAGGAGAAACAAAACTGACCTATACATATCATACATTTAATAATTGATCAAACACACTAAGACAACTTTGCAACAGCGTATGAGTTGGTCTATTAAATTACATTTAAAATACAATTTTCAAAATGACAATGCATAAGACTACAGCAGTTGATGAATGTTACCCAGGAACTTTCCATTTTTGGTGATTTTATTCCAAACATCAAAAAAAGCAAGCAAGTCCTCAGTCCTATTAGCACTTATGCACCTGTTTAAAGTTTTAAAAAAAAAAAAAAATCAGAAGTTTGCAGGACTCATTTGATTTTATAAACTTCTTGTTTGGGGTTAGGTCAGGAAGAAGTGTCCTTTACCAATAAGGAAAAGCCAAGTTGGGCTAACAGCAGCAGTATTTTTACAATAGTGCTGTCAGAACTCATGAAGCCACATGGCTCCTGCAGAATTTGTGGCCTTTTCATCTTTTACATAAACTCCTACTAACCGCATTGGGATGCTTAACTAGGGGATGTGTACTACTCCAACACAAGCCCCAGCATGTTTTACCTCAGAGTGCTGAAGATTAAAAATGGTTTATGCACTTATTAAACTATTTCTACATGCAAAATGCTTGTCAGGAAGAGAAAGTTACAGTGGCAACTGTGCAAAAAGCCAAACATCAGCATCACCCCTTCACCCCCTCCCTTAAAATGGTGTTATGCTGCTCAAACAAACCACGTCTATCATCTCAGGGAGCTGCGCCCATATATATCAAAAGGATAATAACAGGAACCCAAGAAACCTGAAGGACAGGCTGGAAACTGTCAAGCAACAACCATCACTCTGTTCAGGTGACATTTATACACCATCACCTTATTTATACTGATCAGGATAAATATATGTTGTACAATAAACCTTAGGAAGCAAAGGTTAAACTTGCTATCTGTTTTGGCACAATTTTGTTTTCTCACAATTTTGCTTGCCATTACAGAAGTGACTGATCGCTCCTGTGTATTTGCTGCCATCTGCTGCTGAGGCTCAAGTGACACAAACTAAGTTTGAAAGAGTTTCATTCAAATTTTATTTCAATATACTAACCTCTCCACCTTTCATTTTGCATCACAAAGAAGAACAGCAAGGGAAGAAAGCCAACTTTAGCCACAGTACCCTTTTGAAGCCTAACTCAAGAAACCTTTCCAACATCCCTGCCTGTGAAAACCTAGCTAAAATCCATCCTGTGCTTCATCTATAATTTACTATCTCATGCTAATAGTTGAACCCCAGGTTAAACAGTTTAGTTCATGAAAGAAACTTGTGCATTCTTACAGACAAGTTAATCAGCCAATCATCATTCTTGAAGATTAGCCGTGCAAGTGTACGACATATACTGTCAGAATGATACACAGCATCACTCTGGAAAACATCCTCCAACACACTCATGACTACTCCATGGTCAGACCAAACTGCAGGCTCCTGATATCTTGTTCTTCTGCTTCCAAGCTGAATTATCTTCTAATTCAAAAGCCATTTAAGAAGCCTATGATCTGTGATCCAAAAATTGCAAACTAGGCTTGAGGAATAAATTGGAAAGCATTGTTAACACAGCATTAGCTATTCTTCTCTAGGATACTCTCTAAACAACTCATCTCAAATCAGAGGACAAAAAGAAAGAGGCAAGAAAGTGACAGAAAGTTGGTTGCAAGCCTGCAGAAAACTCAAAAGAGGCAGACAGAAAAGGTATTTAAAAATTCACAGCGAGTATAAACTGAGAACTTCTATCTCTATCCTTCATAGAACACAAGCTTAATAGGACAGGAAAAAAGTGAAAGACCACTTTCAGAAGCCATAAGTTTTAAATTGGACTTTCCAGGTAACACACTGCCTTTATTACTCACTAGCAAACAATATCAGTAAGAGCAGGAACAGACTGGGGGGAAAATTAACCTGTGACCCATACAAACATGTGATAGGATTACAAAAATTATATAAATAACTACATTTAGGATGCAAAACAAGAAACAGCTTAACCTGTGAGTGTTCACTGCCCTTTTATTTGCACAAAACCTTTAGAGCTATCTGCCATAAGGGACCAAACACTGACTAAAAGTACAGAAGGTCAGATTCCTTATAACAATTTCTGCAGTCCTGTATCAGTGAATGCACACTAAGCAAGTTACCGATTTTGTTTTGGTTTTGCACTGCTTCCAAGTCACTCTAATCCCGTAACAGACATGACTCACTTCAACTGTGCTATTGCTGAAGACCCTATATAACGCTGGGATATTCTGTCCTACCTTTTTTGCAGTTTGGCAATCCTGTTAGAAAGTTAGCTTTATTTCAGTGGAGTTGTACTCTATCGTCTTACCTGCATTTTCTTGACTTCAGGGAAGTCCCCTGGTGAGATGTGGTATTCCCTTTGCAGCTGGATGTAGATGTCTGGCAATCTATTGATCAGTTCCTTCTTCTTGTTCTCTTTTCCAAATACAGAGGGCATCTCTTTTTTCAGATAGCTGATGATATAAGCATGGACCTAAGAAGAAGCAAAACTAAAATCATGACTAATGTTTACCTACACTTCACATCAGTGTTCTTCACCCAGGTCATAAAGATAAACAGAAATACGTTTCCCTAAGTTAGCTCAAGGAAAAGACATTATCAAGTACTGTTTCTAGAACTTTGTGTTTACATGAACAGTTATTTATCAACTAGCTTTTGCTGCTTTCAGCATTCCTTTGAGGGGCAAAGAGAAAGGAAACTCATTTAAAAGAAATATAGATGAACACATGCAGTTTTAAGATGCATTCGATGAGTACCAACAGAGAGAGAAAAAGCAAGGTCCCAAAAACCATGTCCTGACGCTACACATGGAACTCCAGCCACAGTGGTCCATCTGTCCCAGCGGTAGAGATTTCTAATTCATTTGCCTTACCAACTGTTGGGGGCAACAATGGGATAATTCCAAAAGTAAGCTGAGTATGCTAAATGGCACAATTTTGTAGTGACATTCCGTTCCTACCTATTTACTCACAGAAAAGTGAGTACCTGTAGTCTATATATATGCAGCCAGCTATGCAGATGACAGAGCAGTCAGTATGCTATAGGAACAGCATGCAATGGCTGCCTTGCAAAAGACTTAGGGAGAAAAGCACAGCCTTTACAGCAAATAAAGAAAGACATTAATTTAGGGTTACAAGTCTTTAAATACATTGATACTTGCAGAGCTCTTAGAGATTCCCATCTGCCATGACTGGGACAATGTAACATTGCCATCCAGATATCCATCCTGCCCATGCAGCGATCCTACCTTTCTCCTGAACCATTCATCTCTTTTCCCTTCCCACTCTCTCATGACATTTCACCACCAAAAGGATCTGCTTGGCCTCACAGTGAGTGATCAGGTCCAGAAGAGAAACAGTGGTTGCAATTCTTAACTGAGGTGAGTTCACTTATGCAGCTTGCTGTGTGGACACTAGTACTCATTTTGCACACAAGAGGGAAGGCAAAAGGGCAGCTTTCTTTTAGAAGCAAAGCATGGCTATCAACTTGATGTTATCAAACTGCTTTCCTAAGCTCTGACCCGACCAGGACCACTGAAGACAAATGACCTCCACAACAGGATGCCTTTACAGAACTCAAATCGTTCTTCATTTAAAAAGGATGCAGCTGTCCACAAAAAAGAAGTTACATACAATTTTCAGACACACAGAAGAAAAATGTTAAAAAGAAAGAATATTTATCAAACTAGTGAGCAATACAAAGCTGACCTTTTGAAGACTGGGGAAAGACAAACTACCATTAAAAATGCATCAGCAAAACAAGTTATTGCTTAGATGTGTAATACATAATAACTACCAAACCATGACAAAATGTGTGTAAGGTTTGTTTAGAATACTCTCATACATTCTGCACATGGTAATTGTTCTACCATTCATTTCCTTACTTATTCAGGAGGAAACTGGAAAAAAAATATTTGGTTTTAAATAACAATTTTATAAGCACTTTTTATTTGCACATCTTAAGTTCACAACTTTCATGCAACATTTCTTTCTTATATCTAAAAAGAATACATACATTTTAGTTGCAAATAAATTTACATTTCTACAAAGGAGAAAAAAATCCCAATGCAAGCATAAACCCATGAAATTTTCTAAGAGAATAGATATAAGCATTTCTCCAGAATGATGGAATGGATTCAATAAGGACATTTCTAAGAGAGTTTAAAAATAATTGTAAGTAATGTTATGGACCTGATGTCTAAAATAATACTTCTATCAAAAACAGAAAAGTATGTTTATAATTCACAAGCACTAACAGTTTCATATGTATATGCTAAGCGGCCTAAGGTCTGCCAGTATGCACATGTGTTTCTTGTAGATAAGAACAGTTCCCATCTTCAAAATGGGATAGTGAGTCACAAGACTTAACAAAACAAAAAAAAAAAGGGGCAATAAGCCTAATGCCCAAATTTGACAGCACATTAAGAGTTTGTTTTTGTTTCTGGTTACTGTACAAGTTCTAGAAGAGATTAAGAACAGGGTAGCACAGAAATAGGGAAAAAAAACCTCCCTACATGCAATGCTGTAAAAAAAGCTTTCTGAGTGTCTGTACTTTGAGTTCAGTTTGGAAGACAAAGACAACACTGGAAGGATTACTTTGATGCTTTCCTCCAGATAAACAGTTTATTCCCCTTCCGCAGATGTCTAATTAACATATCCCCATGAGCACTGTATTTTGTATTCCCCTTTACCCATTTTTATGTTTTATAGAAACACAAAAATTATTCAGTTAATGCTCTTTCAATGCAAAAATGGTTATAACAAATGAAAACAAAAAGCTGCCAACAACAGCCACAAAACAGGCTGAGGTCAGAGCAACTTTTAAGACATCAGTGTGATTTTAAATGGAATTTTCAAAGAAACAACTTCACTTGGGTCCCCTAAAGCTCTGGCCACAAAAAGAAAAAAAATTAAGTATATCATCGTATTCAGAAAGTTAAGTAAGCCAACACTGGGAATGGCACATATCCCCAAACAATTATTGATATATCAAGGTAATTGCAAGCCCTCTTCATTTTTGCTTAGAAGTCCACATTGAAATGTGTTCCAAGACATTAACTCACATTCTCTTTGAAATTAGAATTCCTACCAACAGCTCTCTCCCTAAGTATTTCTGAAATTAGTTTTGCTTTTTTTCCACTTTTCCGAATGATGAACTGTAATTCTTGAATCATCAATTTTCATTTTGTTTTTAAGCTTTTCAAAACAACAAACAGCTTGATAGTGCTTTTAACTATTATCCTAACAGCAGCTACAGTGCTGCAAAACCTCACTGCAGAATCAGAGAAACAGGCAAAGAAATATTTCAGCCTGCAACCAAAGCTCATTCTAAGTCAGGCTACGAGAAGCAAAGACAGATGAAGCTAATGTTGCCAAACAGGAGTCGGAAGGTTAGTGCAAAATATATCTAGAAGGTTTTACATACAGATAATTAAAACTTGGTGATCCACAAAACTTCAGTGACATCCACTCATGTGTCAAAGAAATTAAATAGGTTGTCAACAGTCAGCTGTAGACAGTGACAGTGTTGTCACACAGATGCACACCAGTTAGTGACTGTAAGCTGCAGACAGTGCATGTACTCCTGCACCAAGGGGAATGGTGACATGGGCTGCTTACAGTGGGGCACATAACTCATGTTCCTGGATAATGAGATTGGCTTTTCTGGATATAGTGACATGAAGTCTGCATCACCCAATGTCTCTCTGAGTGGGAATGAAAGTATAAACTGAAAGGCTCAAAAGTTTCAATCAATTAATACAGAAGCACATCTCCATCAGCATCTGTGCTTCACCAAAAATGAGACTTTTAGTCAGTCTTGTATTTCAGGGTATAACATAAATGGATTTGGTCTAATTATTTTCTACAGTAGCTGACTGACACTAAGTATGCATTAAGGCATTAATAGACAAAAAACCATACAGCTTGTTGAATGCGAATAGTTTCGGCTGTGCTTTTAACCGCCTTCCCCCTCTTTTTTCTTTTAAAGTGTCTTCTACTTTGTCAAAAAATGAAGTGGTTTATCTCCAAAAAGTAGCAGTAACTTGCACAGTGTAAAAAAAATAATCACTCCTCTACCAAGTAAACAATAGCTTTAATGACCTAAGAAACATCAAATGCCTTCCTCAAAGTCAGGGAGGCATCCCAGTATCTCTAATTCCTACTTGCTCCTATATTTTGAGTGGCTAGCTCTTTCCTTGAAAAAGTGACAATTCGCTCCATTTGCTAAAAACACGCAGTTATCAGAGAAAGATGGGGAAGGGTGAGAAAGGACACAATGGAGCAATAGAAATTCCCAATTCAATTAATTTAGTTTTCTTATCTTTTCTTACCTTTGCAAGTCTGGCCCTTTTAATGAGATCATTGAGTTTTCTCACAGCAGCCTTCTGTGGGAGATTCTGGATATCCTTGAAAAGATCCTGTGCCTCAGCTTCGAAGAGTCTTCGATTCTCTGTGTTTCGGAGAGGGTGGGCCCAGAAGGAGCCAATGTAGACCCGCAGGACCTCTGGTGTGTCGATCACCTTTCCCAAGGACCACATGAGTGCACCATAGACCCTCATCAGCTGCTGTGTGTCCACCTGGTCGGCCTTATTAAGCACCACTCGAATCTTGTCATCCTGGCCCCGGAATGACTTAATAGCCTCTGAAAACTCATCAGATATATCCAGTTTATGGGCATCAAAGAGGAGGATGATGCGGTCGACCCTCTCAGCAAACCATTGGAGGACTTGGCAGAAGTCGTAGCCTGAAGGCAGAACACACTATTTTAGTCCTACCATTCAGAAAAGTGAGTACCAGAGAAGGTAGGGCTGGGGAGAGAACAAGGGGATCATAGCCTCTACCTGGAGGTATATCTGCAGACAGTAGGTCAGGACAACTGTATCCTGCATTTCCTTAGACCAGTCTTACTATTACCAGCTTTTGCATTTATCCCTGCCCTTCTTTTGACCTTGCCACTCATCTTTTATGTCACTGTCTTTTGTGCTGCTGTGAGTTACTCTCTCACATCCACATTTTCCTTTTCCCAGGAGTTCTGGCTCCAGCAGAACACTCAAACTAAACAGGACTGGATCTCTTATCACAATCTCTCTTCATCACTGCTAATATCGGCTACTTCAGTAGCACTGGTGATCAGAACTAACAAGGAAAACGGCGCAGGTGCAGCACTCCAATGCAAGTCAGCAACCGGAAATATTTGGATTTTAAAACCATTTCCAAACTTATCTCTCCTTGCATTGCAACACTAGCTGCTATTTCTGCCACAGCTGACTCAAAAATCCATTTACATGTAATGTGACTGCATTACTAATGTCTTTGAGGACATGACAGGTTACAGAACCTGAGCAGTGACCTTTCTGATCAGCTGATACAACCTTTATCATGTTCTAAAGGCAAGCCTATTCATAGCACCTGTCTAAACGCTTTTATAGGTGCAGCTGGTACCTAATCCACACAACAAACAGTGTTCAGGAACTACTTATTCGAAAGTGACACATCTAATCCGCAGAGTCACCACTGGTGATGTAGCACTGGGCTTAGTGTGGATGTGACTCATCTTCTACAATTAAGGAACAGCAAAGTATGAGCTGGGAGCTGATATTCCACCCCTCCTCTTCCTCTCAGAAACAAATCAGACCCAGAAGAGGGATCAGTCAAAATTTAAAGACTGGTGTAAAGTAATCCAAACAGAATCAACAGTTTTGCTGCCAGCAGCATATAGTTAAATGCCAACAAAACAAAGAAAGCTCAGTTACCAGGATGTCTTTGCTTATTTCTCAGCTGTGCAAGACAAACCTTTAAACTTCGAATTCCCCAGCAAAGAAAACACAATTAGACTGCTCATACATGAGCCAAACACTTCATACACCTAGTCCAGATACAAGCAAAAGACCCTTCAGCACTCCTCATTCTCCCTAGCTTATCTTAAACAGTGAAAATAAAAGGACGTGGAAGGAAACATTGTGAATTTGCTCAGCTTTTCTTAATGTTGGTTCAGTCGAGCAATTACTTAATATACCTTCAAGTTGTTGGTCTTCAACGGGGAAGCCAAAAGCAAATCAGCTGTTTGTTTGGGGTTTTTTTACTTTCCAGTAGGGACTAGGGCCAACATCAAGAAAAGCAGACATACATAAAGGTAGTAGGAAAAAACACCATCCAGATTTGTCACAGAGCATACTTGTGCATGTTTTGCAACACAGGGAATAACTCAGTCTTAAATCTTTTGTTTAAAAATTACAAATAGTGTATAAAATTAAACCCAGAAATTCTAGTTAATAGTAAGAAAATATCCCAAATTACATGTATTTCCTACCCTGCTTCCTCCCCTCCCCCCAAAAAATCAAACAAACTAAAAACTAAAAATTCAGCACAAACATATCCAACTGTGAAAGGAGGGGGCTGTGTTAAAAACCTGATAATGCTGTTCTGGGACTTTCATAAGTTGTTTCCTGTGACCATTTCCTGAATGGCAGAATGCGAGACAAAAATTGAGGGGGCAAGGAGGAAAGCTGCACAAAACATCTCCAGAAGAGAACTCTCATCCCTTTACACTACGAATCTAATCAAAAGCAGCATGAGCAATTTATAAAAATTTAGCAGAAAGAAAGGGAGAAGTGAGATCTTCTCTGTCACTTGCATGTCACAGCATAATTGTAACAGGGCACTAATACTGAACTACACAATAGCCTGTTCTGATTTCGCTCACATAGAAGGAAATACAGTTGAAATGAAACAAAATTGCAAATTGAAACAAGTTAAATTCTATTAAGTTTTACACAAATAGATAAGCACAAAGGTGACTTAAAAAGCCTGGTTACATAAGTATGTAAGTTCCCACCATACCTTTGATGGTGTGAACTGAAAAAGCAACTGTACAGTCAAATGTATAAATAAATTAATTTACTTTAAAAGTGGATTAAATATTAATGAAGCATTTGCTTTAAGAAAGAAAGTCTGCCTGGTGAAAATGGCTAAGACCTCAAAAGAAAATCAGAAAAATCTATTAATGAAAATTTGTCTTTAGAAGTGAACCTAATGTATCTACAGATTCAACAGTTTTACATTAGAGTATATGTGAACTACAGAAAAGTAATGTATGACGAAGCATTTCCATACATGTGGGTGGATTAGGGCTTTCACAGTTGAGCAGTACTAGGTGAACAGTGATCAGATTGGATAGCATGACCCAAGAAGTTTTGGTGCTGATACTTTCAGCCTCTTCTTGCTCAGGCTGTTGATATTTCTTTAAAGGATTGTTCCCAAGTGCAGACCTATGCATCACCAGGTTCAACATCTACTTGTATATTAGAAAAGAAAGTGACAAGTCACCTTTGTACCCAGCTAAGGGACAGAGGAAAGCAGCAATCCACCAGCAGCACTGCAGAGCTCTTAAACTCATCCCAAGCTGTGGGAGGGAGTGAGCTGGTGTTTGGGACAGAGGTGTAACTGTTGGCATTGGTAACAGGTTGAGCAGAGACCATAGAGGAGAGCAAAATGAAACTACGCGGAAAAGATGACAGTGCTGGAGAGAAACTGCACATGAATACCTGCCCTGGAAACACTGATGAATGATCATGAGCTGTTATGTGTCAGCAGCACAGGGCCTATGCATGACAGACACCAGCCATACTCAAAAGACACAGCTTGCAATTGTGGTGTATGAGCACAGGTCAATTTTCTGTGTCAGCTAGTGACACAGATTTAAACAAATGGTAGTATTTCCCTTGTGGGCCCAAGGCAAATAACTTCTGACTTGCCCTAATATAATTTTCCAAAGCTTTTGCAATTCAGAAAACAATTTGGGAGGCTTGATGGACTCCACTCTTTCAGCACAGACAGGCAGGTAGAGTGTCCAGTTGTAACACCCCTGGGGCTGGCACCACTGGCACAGCAGCAGAGGCACCTCTCAGGTGGGCACTGCAATGAGGAGCGTCCAAGCTCAGAGAACAGCACCCACTTACTAGATCAGTCAGATGTGGGCAGAGTGCCAGAGCAATCTCACCTGCCCTTGCTGCTTTAACACCCCAAAACTAAGGCTACAACACACAGCTTGGACACAAACAAGTGCAGTCCTTCTCCCCCACCCAATCTGCTGTTCTTCTAATGCCACAGATGGGCATCTAAACTCCCCAGTCTTTCAAAAAGAGTTCAGTTGCATGTGAAAAGATGTACTCTTCTGCTACGTGGAGTGGAAGTTTCCAGTTATATTAATGAAAGCCTTCTTAATCCAGCCCTCCTGGATAACACACTTACTGCACTCCTGTTGGTGGACTAATAAGGACAATGTACAGCGTCTCACTGCAAGGGAAACCCTGACACAATGCTTACTTAATCCATAACTACACTTTCACAAGCAGATTGAACTGTGAAAATTACCTGTATTTAAGTAACTCCAGTTTTAAAAATGCTCACTAAGCAATATCCATTTTCCCCTGAGCTCTTCGCTCATACTTCTTGAAACACTTGCTGTCTTGCCACTCAGTCATGAACCAGCCCTCCCCCACCCCTTCCCTTCCTGTAAGTGGTTTCTCCCTACATCCTGCCAGAAACTCAATGTTCCTTCAAAATCTTGCAGACCATACGCACATTTCTGTCTGACATGGGCATTGTGAACGTCACCAGTGACACCACAGAAACTGCACAGGGACAGGCATTGTCTGACCAGGGGACAATTCTGGCACACATCTGCACATTCTCCTCCAGCCACTTACACAGCCCCTGAACTGACAGGCAGGAAGCTTCTGGCACATCCTCCTGCCAACAACAGGAGCAGGAAAGGTGTGTCATGCGACATCTTTGAAAGTTGCACTCTGCATATTTTTGACCCTTCAAGCAATCAGCTCCTCCATCCACAGCCTGGATGTTTTCCAGAGCTAAAAATAAAGCCACGCTGGGAAATAGTGCATGTCCTGTATTTTTACCTAGTCCCTTTACTGTTTTCCTGCATTTTAAAAGAAAGTTAACATTTGATTCCCTTCTTGGTCTCAGAAGGCTTCACCTTGCTCCTAACAATACCTGTCAAATTTATCATTATGCAGGTGTTACATTAACTCATAGGCAAATAGTTAAGCAGCTGATCCTGAGAAGATGGAAAAAAATGACCAACAGCAAAGAGTTAAGGTTTTACACCGAGGCCCTGCAATGTTCTTCGTCCATCAATCATTTTAAAACACCACCAAGAAAAGCTGCTGCTCACCAGTGTTAGACACAAGCTAAACTTCAAGAAAGAAGAACCTTCAGTGACAGAGATGCACTTAGGGACAGCAAAAAACATCTTGTAGAACCCTGCTTACATTTGCACACAGTTATTTAAAAAGCAATTAAAGCAACTCAAACTTCAAAACATGCTAAATTAGACTTCTAGCATAAATATGTTGAAGTCAGACCAAGTCCTTCAGGAAGCAGGTCAGACAAGCCTAGCTGTTTGCAGCATCACAGGACAAATCAAGTTTGTACTCCAAAAAACACCTATATGGAAACAGCATAAGTAGGCCAAGAACCATATACAGGAAATGGATCTGTCTATACAGTATTTCAGCCAAAGGTGAGCACAGTATTGCCAAATCATGACAGCATGAAACAGGTGCATGCAGTAAGTTCATAGTCCCTTGTAGGTAACTTCATACATGCTGATGCCCCAGCATATGAAACCTTTAACCCACCCTGAAAGCCTGGGCACAGAGAGAACAGTGCTCTAAAGCCAACTCCCAAAGCCTCACATATGTTACACCAAATTGATTAAACCTAACAGCATACAGAAGAATCACATTTGTGATAAAAGAACTATGACAAGTGACACATTCAAGACAACTCTTAACACATTGAAAAAAAATTCATGAAATGCAATCTAATCAAGTTAAAGCCTATGAAACAGTTAAGAGTTTGAGGTCATCACTGAGCTATGTCAACTTAGGTGAAAGTCAACCATATCAAAGGGCAAGCCACCTAGGCCATAACAATTGGTAAGGCACACACCATCAAGAAACAGTTTCTGAACAATAAGAGAACAAGAGTCATATGCTTTAAGTCACAAGAGCAATTCCAGATGGCAGTGAAGAGCAATAGTCCTTTAGGCAACACAGGACTACCAGCAAAACACAACCTGGAGTGAAACACAACTGTCTTGCACATGGAAGTCAGACTTCCACAGGAATCCCTAATGGTATTGAATTTAGTTACACAACTTCTCACTTTTGCAGTGGCATATTAATATGATACTCTAGTTTTTTGCTTATTTCATATTTACTCCCATAATGTTATGAAAGTGGCAACAGAGACTTGAATGCTGCCAAGCATCACTTTCTTGATCTAACAAACAGAGAGGGACTAAGATGCACCTAGTTTTTCTTTGAGGAGGTAACAGGGAGCTGGAATCCATGATGGACAAGCAGAAGTTGGAGATTTAAGACCATCTTGGATTTTATCAGACTCTGCAGGCAGAGACTTAAACATTTAGTGGGTATTTTATGAGTAGATTTCAGGATTAAAGATTGTTAGTTAGGCATTCAATTATTTCTGTCTAGAAATAAGAGTGCCAACATGCAGTATTTGTTTTATTTCTGGTTTCACAACATTCAAGCCTTTACTTGCACAGACATAAAGCACTCATGCTGCCATCTCTACTAGTTCCACTAACGCATCACATAAAGGAAAGCACAGCAATCTCCTCAAGATAAATGCTTTACGTGTCTGTATGAATAATAAAGAGGACAAAATTTCACTGAATAAAGAATCCAGAAACATCTAGTAGACCAGTTTACTAAGCAAGCATAATTCAGATCACAGTCCTAAGTAGTCCCTCATTCTGTCAGTGTAACGTAAAGACAAGACTATTGTTGCACAGCTGTCTTATATTGTGCTCACACCAGGATTTCCTCAAAAAAATCCCAGGTGTGATATGCTAAAGGACTGTTTATTTCCTCTCACAGCCATAAGTTTCCATTTCTTAAGCAGAAGTCTGAAAAGAGAGGACAGCATAAGCCACACCCTGGATTACTACCATTTACAACTCCACAGCAAAAAGCACTTCAATGTATCTGAAGGAAGCAAGGAAGAAAGTTGTTTACATTATGCTGTTTTTGTTTAAATAGTTTCTCAAAGACAGTCTAATTTCTTACACAGCTTGTTAAACAGCATTCAGTTCTTTGCAGAATTTTCATATTGTTAAAAATATTCTCATTCCCTCTTCCTCCTGCAACTCTTCTGACTGAAAATTACATTATGGCATGACTGAGCAACCTTAAGAAGCAACATTACAGCTGTGCACACAATAAAACCACCTTATTTATGGTCCAACCCCCTCATTTCTTAGACATAACCAACCTATAGCTATTATGAAACATTTCTCCATTCCTGAACTTCAGTAGTGTATATAAGAGTCTATTTACTATTAGTTTGTTGAAAGCAACTAAAATTATGCAAATAAGGCTTTTTCTCAGGAGTGTCAAAGCACTAATCAGTCAACAGACCATGTAATCAGCCATTGCAGCCACGGCAGCAGGATAACGGGAATACCAACCCATACCAGTTTTCAAGAGAAAAAATTCCAAATCCTACATCCAGCCTTAAAACATGGGTTTAACAGAGCTTGCAGTATGAAAGCTTGGGTTGCACTCAGTACACATTCAGTACCACTAACACAGGCTCCACAGGCATTAGGATGCTGATTTGTTCAACAGAGCAAAACAAAGTTAGTGAGCTTGGTTACTGTCAAGCCCTGCAACTCACCTCTACTGATGCGCTGCTTCTCTCCAGAGAGAATGCCAGGGCTGTCAATGATACTGATGCTCTTCAGGACCTCATTAGGTAACTGAGAACACATGAACCTGCAGGAAAGGAGGGAAAAAGCCCATTAACAATAGCTCTAGCTCAAATATAGATTGTTGCATGAAAGACCCCATTATGTACCTGATTCTAGAAAGACTCAAGTGAGATTTTAAAAAGTTTCTGAAGTCCTGACGAACCCTTATGTTTGGCAACTATATGTGTTTAAGAAAACATATAAAGAGAGCTTCACAAAACAGAAAACACAGGAAAACCTTGGAAAACTGTATCTGTAAGTGCTAATAAAACTTCACATTTTGCAAGAGCTGATAACATGGGCTTTAAATGCAACATTAAAAAGACTCCATCAAATCAGCATTTTGCTAGGACCAAAATTAGCATACACAAAAGAAAATATTTTCACATACTACAACTTATGCCCAAACTCAAAGAATGCAAAGAAAAGGATAGCAGGCAGAAGGCCATACTGATGAGATGTTCCAGTCCCTGGCCTATCTCCCTCTTGCCTGATGCATCAGCATTTGAGTGGTCCCCACTCCCTACCCTACCACTCTCCTTGGGTGGGGTTTGTGGAAAAAAACAGTATTTCTCCCACAAACCCAGCCAAAGCTTTCACACTGCCAGAACCAAGAGTTCAAATTACATGCAGCACGCTCTAAACAATAACCTCCTGCCTCTGCAACAGGAGACAAATTCAATGGTGGTATTACGGAAAAATAAATAATTCACAAGGACTCAGAGCCATGCACAACACTTGGTGTGTTACATCCAAGCTACCCTGAGGCTTCTAGGATAGTTCACGACTGAAGAACTTCACTGCCCTTCATCATGAACTGCGTTTAGGAGATTTGCATTAGAGTTTAATCTTCTTATCAGGGAGCAGCTGAAGACTACTAACAAGCACACAGTGTAACCCACCCTCCTCCTGCGAGGCTGCCCTGCAGAGCGTTAAGCTGCAGGCTCAGGTTGTAGGATGGCTGCCCTAAGTCAACCAATGGCTTCAGAAAGCATGTTGCCTCAAAAATCAGGGTATCACAGATAGCAAACAGTAACTGTGCCAAGGTCCCTCAAGAACTTTGAGACCAAAGATAATCTGAGTTAGTCAGAGTTCAGGCAGGCAAATATCAGATACAGAATGTAAGCTATATCAAAATCTGGATGCTGTTTTATACAAATGAGTCAAAGGAAATTGGGAAGAAAAGTCCTTGCACCTCACTTCACCTTGTTTTTCAGGGGACCCTGTAGTAAGCAGCCTGTAACAAAAGCACATAGCACCTCTTCTTGAGCACAACAGAAATGGCAGCATCAGCTACACCTCTCCCTGAAACCCAAGAGGGGATAAGGAAACAGCAGCCATCTGGGCCTGATAAAACCTTATGCTATGTAAACAGCAGTACCCTTATTGAGCTTTGTTTGTTGGTTGGAGTTTGTTTTTAGTGGGACACCAATGTAGCAAATACCACACTTCTGAAACAAATTTTTCACTGTTTATTTTCTCCTAGACTAAGAGATGCTCTTGAAAGAGCAACAAAGAAAACACATTTCATCATGTGAGCCATTAGAAAAAAAACATACATCACTAGAATGTACAGTATGAAGTAGCTTTCACAAATTTCAAAGTGTGAAAATTTTCATATTTTTTCTTATCATTTTCATTCAACCTTAGACAGCCCAGCACTTGTTCAGTATCACCAAAATGTTTCTAGATGTATCATACGGGAAAACAGGCCCTGTTCTGGCAGCTGAACAATACAGCAGTACCGTATCAGAAAACAGGGAATTACAGGCGTTAGAAATGTAGACACTGCTGTCTTTGCAGCAGTCATTAGTGGTGGTGGAAGGAGAAAAGTATGTGGGAAACGTGTATGAAATAGCAGGACAAACTCAGAATTAATTTGCTGTAACATTTAGAATGTATCTACACAAGCTAAAGACAGATGGGTTAAAAATCTTACCTCAGACTAATATTTCAGACAACTTAAAACTGTAATGGTAGTTGTATTTTAATATCTCTTTTCAACATTTTCTTAAAATTCCACTGCATGCAGATCATGCAAGTGCTCTTTGATAAAAAGCAGAACTACACTCTACCCACCTGAATGACAAACAGATTTTCATGAAAAAAAAAAAAGTGTTAAAAAACAGTTGCGTGAATGAGATGACTGCAATGGCTTATGACACCCCAGAATAGAGGAGGACCATGCACTTCTCAGCAGCACTAAATTATTTATGTATGGTATAATGCAATATTCTTTTCTCACCAGCACCCAAGGGCACACTAGGTCTTGTCCCCCTTCCCTTCTCTCCCTAACCTTTCTTAAAAGTACACAGGAAAAATAAGAGATTAGTATCTACACCCAAGAGTCTCAAAGGAACATCTCTCACAAGCAGTGAGGGGGAAATAAGAAGCAGTCATGGAAAAAACTAGCACAGTAACATCAATAAATTAATATGGCTAATTACTAAGTACAAGCCTTGATTGTGCTACTGTGTTCTTGTTTGTTTTTAGTTTCTCCATTACCTCAGCCCCTGTTTCCTGTCATTTGGATTGTTACATTTGGATGAAAAGGGCACTTAACTTCATAGTCTAAGTGTACATAGCCTTAAGTTCTTCCATAAAGCAAAACACTAGGATGGGAAATAATTTAAAAAATAAAGTGGGGACAGGGGGAAGAAGTAGGGAAAAGTATATTAAGACAGGAATGAAAAATGTAATACTGGGTATAAAGGACTGTCAGTGTGGCAAATGAGACAAGACAAAGTAAAATATGTAGCATGACTGCAGGTAAGATCCAGGGCAAGTTACTCAAAGATACTGAAGCCTAAGACTTTTTCAACTAGGGGAAGTCAGGAAGAGAAAAGAATTTTCAAATGTTGGAAAAGCAGCAGTGATCAGAATGGCAGACTGAGGGTGATGCTAGGAGAATATAAGCATCTAGATCTCTGCTGCAAACCCAAGGAACAAATGTGACTGTTAGGGATGATGAGACTGTTCACAGCACTTCAAAATAACAATATCACAGTCACAAAAAGAACTGGAATAATTTAGTCAGTTACTTTGAATGTACATCTTTTTAGGTAGTAAATAACCTTTCTTGCCTAATATTCAGGACCTGACACAACTAGTTAGAGAGATGACTTAGGCAAAAAGTTATGCCTATACCATTCATCCAAACAAATACACACCATTATCATATGTTCTGTACAAATATTTGAATACTGGGCACAATAAAATTTACAGCACATTAACTTTTCATAGAGAGAGACCAACGGTGGTGAAAGGGAGAAACAGAACAGTGATCTGGAGGACAGAACTTAAACAATAATATCAAAATTATTATTTTAAATAGGATTTGGCTGCAACTTCCCACAGCACATACTCTTATCTCAGCAAAGTGATAGCCAAGTCAACTATAAGCAGCTATAAACTTTCTTCGTTGAATAAGCACGGCAAAAGATAAAACTGTACATGATGAACTTTTAACACATATGCCGGTGTTTATCAGCCAAACAGGAAAGTTTATTGTTAAAAAGAACCCATTTAGATTAATTGGCTTGTGAAGTGAAGCCTCCGTGTCAAACTACCATCAAATACAGGAAAAAAACAAGGCAGATTTTCAGACAATGTGAACAAAGTTATTAATAACTCTTAACTGGAAATATTTAGCATGCTACTTAAGTTTACCATGGCAATACTCACAGCCCCTGAACAACTCTTCCCTTTTGAGAAATACAGAGCAGCCATCCAGAAGCTAACACTATCTTCCTGCTCTGTGGAATTATGGTCTGTGAAGACCAGCTAGTCAAAAATAAACAAGTAAGAGTTTGAGTATGTATTTTCCCCAGAAGATACATTCAAATCTTCTCCATTCTTGTACGCCTTTTTACATATCCCAGCAATTCACAATTTTAAAGAGCTATACCAAGACATCCAGTGAGATCAATGGAAAGCAACAAGACAGCATCAAAGGGAAAATATTTTTTTTCTTTTTTGGATGATAGTTTTTATTAATAGCACTAACCTATCAGTTTTATTGAGCAGAAGAATTTGTGTCCCAAGTTCCAGCTGGCATGACGCCTTGAAAACACAAGTCACCCAGTGGAGTATTTCAGCAATTTTCTGTGAACTAGTTTTAACAATGATTTCCTGTTCAGATAACTGAATATCTCTATCCTAATGGCACCCTACCTAGTACTGTTTTTCTTTTTAAAAAAAATCACTGGAACTGCCACTGCTCTTGCTTGTATTTGAATATGTATTCCATGTTGTTCAAAACAGAACACACAGAAATTTAAACACAAACATCAGAAGACAGCAAGCAAGCAGATCCCACCTGTTCAGGAAAGCATTTCCAAAGCGGCTGAGTTTGCGGAATGGCTTCTTAGGATCAACAACTAGGGCATTTCCAGGAACATTTCCTTCTGTGTCTCCATACATCACAGCAATAAAAGAATCCGTGGTAGGCTCCGGACCAATCCGCATGCCTGGAAAGTCTTGTTCAAGCAGATACCTAGTGATGGAGAATACATAAATTTATACAGAATAATTATATTTATACAGAGATATTCATACAGAGTAAATGATTGCAAACTATGAAAAAGCAAATACTTGGGGCTTTTTTTGCTTGAAAATGTGCTTGATAATTCCCTAGGATATAATGTTTCTCTTATAGAGTAGGTATATTTTCCTGTATTTCATTATTTCTGTTATATGCTTCCAAACAGATGAAAAAAATGCCAATGCTAAAATTTGTGGGAAAGGAGGAACACAAGAACAATCATGACAGAACATGCCCAAGTCAATTTCTTCTACCTCTAGAATAGACTGTACCTAATGCACATCAACAGAGAAATAAAACTGACTCATCTCCAACAGCAAAAAATCCAACTCTCAAACCTCTCTATGCATGCAGGATTGTACAATGCAGCAGATCCCTCACCACATGAAGTAGATCATGTAACAAAATGAAGACAAAACTCCTTTAACATCTCAGCAGTCAAACCCTTTAAACATGGAAACTGAGGACTCTGAAGTGTTGTAGCAAATAGGGGGACACCTGAAACACACAATGTGTTGCTGCCTCTTCACAGAGCATCACTGCAGACTAGAGTTTTCTAAAACAGGACACCAAGGCTAACTCAAAAGAGCCACTATAATTTTCCAGACTGGAGTTATCCACACCTTTGATTCTGAATGATCAATTATACTTTTATCTTCTAAAATAAGATTTTTAATTTGCCATGACAAAATGTTCTATTTCAAAGTCTCTTAATTTTGCTTTCCTTACTGTCCTTCTTTTAAAAGAGAAAGGACCTCTATAAGACTTGTAAATAACTTCTCTTGGTACAAATTGTCATTCCCAGACTTCTGCTGACAGAGGCAAGAACTCATAAGGTGTCAGACAACACATACAACAAGAAGTTCCCAGAGCAGCAGTAAAGAGCATTGTACTGAACTGAATGCACAGATTGAAGTCCCAGGTCAAAGAAAACTATATGGTGGGTTCTGAATGCAGAAGAAGGCACATTCAGGGTAACAGGATAATTGCTATCTATCATAAGCTTATGAACCTGTTAGGCAGTCTTCAAGATGCCTAAAAGAGTAATTTCACAGCCTGCTTATGAAGTTGCTGCACATGTAACACCTGCAAAATTTAAAGATTTACAAGTGAAGAGAACCCTTCAGGATTTCCAACATTTCTACTTGCAGCTCAGAACTCAATAGTGCAAATTCAGATTAGCTGCTTACTGAGAAGACGAAACAAGAATACTGAACTGCAACAATACTTCCAAGTTAATGTCACAAACACAGCTTTAAAAACCTGGCTTTTATAGCGATAACAATCCAGGAGGGCAAGACCTCCTCCCAAATACCAAGCCCCACCCAACAGTCACAATGCTGAGCCTGGAACAGCTATTCAAAACACACAGGAATCACTTTGCAAGACAGGTATTTTCCATTAAGACTGGCTCACAGTTGCACATCAAGAATCAGTACAGACTAAAATAAACCTGTTCTTGAGCACTGGCTGTACAAGTGTGATGGTTTTGGCTGGGACAATACCTAGTATGTGGCTGTGTTTTGAATTCGTGCTGAGAAGTGTTGATAATACACGGATGTCTTCATTACTGCCGAGCAACGCTTACACAGAATCGAGGCTTTTTCTGCTTCTCACCCCACCTCACCAGCAAGTGACTGGGGATGCACAAAGAGTTGGGAGGGGACGCAGCTGGGACAGCTGACCCCAACTGACCCAAGGGATATTTCATACCATATGGCATTGTGCTTAGCATATGAAGCTAGGGGAAGAAGGAGACACTAGAGAGACACTTGGAGTAATAGCATTTTCCCTTCCCAAGTCACAGTTATGTGCAATGGAGCCCTGCTTTCCTTGGAATAGTTGAAAACCTCCCTGCCTGTGTTAAGTCATGAATGAATTCCTTGTTTTGCCTTGCTTGTGCACACTGCTTTTACTGTACCTACTAAACTGTCTTTATCTCAGGCCATGAATTTTCTCACTTTTACCCTTCTAATTCTCTCCCCCATCCCACTTGGGGGGCTGGGTGTGAGTGGCTACATGGTGCTTGGTTGCAAGCTGGGGCTAAGCCACACCAAGCTAATACCATACCTCTCAGCATGAAAAATACCAGTTTCACTTGCCCACACAAAAGGTATGAGGAGTCTTCTGTAAACTGAAAAGCTGCCAATGTCTTCGTACCATATGCTACACTAACACAGGAAAATACCTGGATTTTCAGATCTGCAACTGTGTGTTCTTAGGAATTTTCAGCAGAGAGGGAGTTCAAAAAGGTTCACAGGAAGAATACTTAAAAATAACCACTGTCCCAAAGACAGTCTAGCTCAAACAACAGACATCCTGTTGACTCTTCTCCCTTTGTTTTCACCTGGGCTATAACCTTTTTGCTTTGCCAATAAACATTCATCTATGTTTCTTTGCAAGATGTATAGTCAGTCTAGAGGAAACCAGTTTACAAAGTTCCAGAGACAGAAAAGATTACTTACAATTCTGGATACTTTATCTGAAGTATACATGCTTTAGCTAAGCCAGACTAATGCACAAGTACAGGTGAGCTGGACAGAACAGCACTGAGCAGAGGTACCCTATGATGCACTGGGAGACAAACTCAAGACTTCTTCATAAGTCTGCTAATCTCCATACTACATACTGCACCAAAAATTCAATTTGTTTTTAAACACAGCAAAGCCAGCAGATGTTTGCTTTCGTTCAAGAATTCTGCCCCAAATAATTCAATGTTTTCATGTAGAGCTAGTAACAAAAAAGTTACAGCTTTCACTCAAAGAAATTAAGAGGGACCTTCCCCTTCCCCACTCCTGAAGAAACAGATGCAGCTGTAAAGCAATTGCACACTACTTGCAAACTCCAGATATTATGCATACAAAAGGGTATTTTCACAAAAGCCAGCTCTGGCTGAGTCTGAATCACAGGAAGTTTACCATTTTTAACCTCTGAGTAATACCTGTGAGCAAAGTAAAAGCACAGCCTGGCAATCTGAGGAATTTACTTCTGGTTTGTCTCATGTTGATAGGTTCTTTAAAAACATCAGTCTCTTATGCTTTTAAAATAGATAAATTAATAACAAGTTAAACAGACTAAAAAGTTTAATTAACTGTCAGAAGAAAGAGTCAACAACTACAAACTTGCACTGACTACCTCCAATATTTTTTTCATAAACTACAATTCTCCTCTCCTGTCCCTCCTTTCCCCATTTTTTTCCTAAAGTAGGCAGGAGAATTTGAGACCATTACAGAAGCTGCAAGGCCAAGAAGCAGCTCACATGTAAGATAAGCAACTGGCTCTCACCATCCTCCCACTTCACTAAACACAACTGGACAAGTATTAACATTCAGGCCTGCATATATTTATTTGAATTGTCAGCATTGTCAAATACTTGAGTAAAACACTATCACCATACTACACCTTAGACAGCAAAACTGGCTGGCTTCACTGCATTGTTCCAAGTGCCAAAGCGGATAAACAGCATCAAGTGAAAAAACATAAGAGTTGTTAGAAACCTGGAAGTGTTTGTTTGCATATCTTAATCCCCAGGGACATTCAGTCACTGCTAGTGTTTTCCATAAAGACTCAGTGGAAGGAACTGGGTGGATATGGATGTGTCAGAGGCATGAAAATGTGAAGTTCTCACGATAACGTTTAAATCACAGTAAATCCCAAATGAACATTTGACAGCTAAACAGAATTGTTATGTTCACATGTAAACCAAATAGTAAACACTTAAGTAGATCTAGTATGCCCTCCTGACTATGAAATGGAGAAATATGAATAAAAAGTAGTTTTAATTAAGATTTAAAATAATGTTTATTAGAAAGTTTGCAGGAAAAAAACCCCACTACCGTGCAACTTCATTCTAAAAAACCTATCAGTAATAAACCTAGAATTCTAACAATCTTGAGAGTGTATGACATTTTTCCATGGGAAATTCAGCCTCCCAGAAAAGAAATTTATTTCTGGTTGACCTGGACATGATAATATTTTCCCATGTCATCTTCATTCAGTGTACAAGAACTTCTCTTTTTCTGCCTTTTTCTCTTCTAAATTGAATTTTGAGTAATAGCCACTATTGTCTAAGTTGCTGCCCATCTTGAATGGAGCACTTTCTCATGCTGATTAAACCAATTATTATCTATGCTATAGAGAACACTGAGGTAATGAATATTGATAATGGTGCAGTCAGACTGTGGTTCAATAGAAGCAGTAACAGCTGTTCTATTACTGATTGGGGCTCAACAGTTAGTGCCTGTCTTCTCCAGTACCCAGCAGAGGATAAACCACTGCAACCTACAAAAAAGGGGACAGAAGAAAGCAGTAAGAAGATGAAGAGAAGGGCACATCACAGTAGAAGTCACCTCCTCCACTGAGTCAGATATTTTATTAAAACACATGAGAAAACATCTTTGAAATCTTTATCTCTGTCTAATTTGTCTGGGCATCTTCGCCCTGCAGTGATCAATGCTAAAAAAAAGTTGGCAATAGCTGCAATAAACTATACACCTTTCTCATTCAGACTATACTTTAGCATCAGCCAATGCTATTACTCAGTATTTTGTGGTTACAGTGGTAACAAGTTACTCACAAAACAACAATACCAAAAATGAATCTAAGGCACTGTAATTTATATCAGTATTTCTAAGCACAGTATTGACTTGCACTCCAGTCAAATATGGGCAACTACAAAGGACAGGAAAGTTGAATGTCCATAAATCAAGAACCTGTGTTCTCATCCAAGGCAAACTGTTACAGGAGGGGGAAAAAAAAATTCCTATGAATTGCAAATGACAGCAACTCTGCTGACAGGCAGAACATGTTCTAGGATGTATATATTTGGGACTGTTCTGTCTCCCTCTGTATTACCCATGGTCTCCCTAGCCCGTGTTCATAAGCCAGCTAACAATGCTTATCTGAAAATATACACAGACTAACAAAGCAACTGTAATTTTGAAGAAGAAAATGAATCAGGACAGGTAGAGAAACGTTAGAAAAATGCAAATCATCCTTCTCACAAACACACACCTTCTTGTGACTATACCTGGGGATCCTGCAATGAAGTTTTTCTTTTAATTACGCCCTATTTCTATTTTTAAAATATTCCTCTGAGCAGCATCACTTTACGTGTTTGCAGGTATTCAGTAATAATCAGTAAAGTAGCAAGTTCAACTTCAAGCTTCCAATTAGCTGGTTGTAAAACCAGAAAAGACACATGATTAGCTCTGTAAACATCTGAAAAGCTCTCAGGTGATTAAAGGTAAACATGGCTCCACAAAGTAGAGCAGAGGTAGGTCTTTCGCCCTGCAAAAAGAAAACAGTATTATGGCAGGGCTGCCTGTGATCTTTGGAACTGAAAGATAAATGTTCGTAAAATTTACAGAAGAACTATAATGAACCTCAGATATAAGTAAGTGAAAATTGGATCCAAGTGACTGATGGCTCAGTGCCTTTTGCAGAGTTGGGCATAACCTGAGACTGACTTGTAAGGGACATATGAAAGGCAAACACGCTCAAATATACGCAAAATATTAACAGGCTGTGCTTACCAGAGACACGCTTCAGCTTCCTAAAAATGAGTTACTAAGAAACTTAGAAATAAGGAATACAGGAAAGACAGAAAATACAACTGGAACAACACTGTTAGGCTGCCTTAGTAGTGATACTGCTTTTTCAATGTCACTGATCGAAATAAAGTGGGGGGGAGGGGTATGCGGAGGGGCTTTAGACGTTCCAGGTACCGTGTGGTTTTTGCCCCAAACTCTTGTCTTGTTACTTTTTTATCATCACATGCTATCCGTGCATTAAACTACTTTGGNGCCGTGGAGCCGCAGGGCTCGGCTGGGCTGTGCCGGGCTGTGCCGTGCTGATGGGCGGCCAGGCGGGCGGGTGCGCCGCCAGAGCGTGGGAGGGACTGACCGCAGGGCTGGGACGCCCCGGGCAGGAGCCGNGGAAAGAAGGGGAAGGAGAGAAGGTTAAACGGTCCGCGATGGCCAGTGCAGTCATATCGTTTTAACACGAAGTGCCTGGCTTTCCTTTGAAATAATTCAGATATTCAAAGAACTAAGAGGAAGTAGACAACGAGGTTACACTTTCTCAGCAGAACGTGAAACAGAGACAATATTCCTGAACAGGAAGCTAACGGCGAGCTACAGAGCATGTAACAGGCTAGGGAGCGGCACCACCCTCGACGCAGTATGGGGGCTCTCGGGGAAGCCCCGCCGCTCGGGAGGGACCCCGCCCG